>CM021101.1:11806014-11954918 GCA_007115665.2 Sequoiadendron giganteum | reverse complement strand
TATAGAGAATATCGTTATGTTGTCATAATGAATCTTTGAGATATGTTTTTCTACTCTCTTAATATGAATAAAGAGAATCTTGTTTATCTTACTTCGGTTTGTTCAGTATTGGGATGGAATTGGTCTACATGGAAAAGTTCTGAAGTTACCATTTTATGTGACCTGAGTTAGAGATAGAGGAACCTGTGAGCTGGCCACTTGAGGGATGGTAGAAATAGATAGATAAATATTTTACTTCTAAAGAGTTTCGTTATTTATATTTTTTAAATGATAAAGTGTGAAGTCTAGTTTCCTTCTTGTCTGTCAGTTAAAGTTTCAGTGCACCTTCTCTTACTGTTAAGTTTAGTCTGATAGGTTACTTTTTGTTAGTTGTTAAGTTTGTTAATCTTTTATTGGTTAAATGTTTCACAATTTCTTTACCTATTTTTTTGTTTTAGAAATTTATACATTTATTAGTTTAATCATTTCAATGTTTTCTAGTTTAGTTTATATGCTTTTTATATTAATAATTGCTTACTCTTTAGTTAAATCATTTCAAAGATTTCTAGTTAATGGCCTCTCACTTAATTCTTGTTTCAACTACTTCATTCATTTAGAAAAGCCAAAGGAGAAATAGTCAAGAAATTTCCTATTGTATATAGCCTTGAACACTGCCCGATCGATAATTAATGCATTTTTCAACTAAAGAGATAGGTATAACAAACAATTGTCACTTTTTGGAACCGTTGTCGGGGACAAATTTTATTTTCGAAGTGTTAGTAGGAGATACCTTGCATAACTCTTTTGGAAACCAAAAATAGTCCCCTGGCTTCCCTTTTTGCATGGTCAGGAAAAGAGGCCCCCATGGAAGATTCATACCAAAAACCCCCCAATCGATGTACCAACCAGGAGTGGGGAAGAAGAAATCTTAGCTCAAGAACTCTCTAAACAATTGATCAACTTGGATCAACCTGAGACCTTCCCGTATACTCTAGAAAGAAGACCTATAGTTGTAGAGGAGCATATTCTTCTTCAAACTCATGAACCTTGCCCATTTGAGAATTTTTTTGAAGAAGAACGAATTCCCTTAGACAATATGGTTGACTGTGACCGTAACCATATAAATTCCAACATTGATGCCCCACTAGCACCACAAACATTTACTTATCCTATCACTATCGATGTCGATGATGACATGACCATGCAAAACATTTCCCCAGCATTCTTACCAACCTTTCAAGGTTTGTCGTCTGAAAACACCAACTAGTTTCTCTTCGAGTCTAAGGTCTTGTATCAAACATATGACTACAAGATTGATAACCAAAAACTTAAGATTTTCTCCTCGACTCTGAAGGACTTAGCAATGTGTTGGTTCATGGGGCTAGCCTCGGGATCCATAACCTCTTGGGATGACATGGAAACTTTTTTTTGGATAAGTACCAAAGGTATTGTCATGTGAGTGATAGGAAGGAAGAGTTGTTCAAATTAAGACAGAATGAAGATGAGAGCCAAGAAATATTACCTAGATAGGTTTCCCATCTTATCCAAATGATGTGGCATAGAAGCCATAAGTGTTGAGATCTTAAAAACCATATTTCTTAAGGGTCTTGATGATGATGCTCGAAGGAGCTTGGATTTAATGGGAAAAGGGGATGTGTCTCAACAGGCCCTTGGTCAAATCATGGAGCTATGTCAAAACTTCTCTCATACTTGAGGAGGGATCTGGAAGTCCACTCTTTTCAGAGGGTCTAATGATATAGGAAAATTGTGTGAGGAAATAGTGAACCTTAAGATTGACATTTTGGTTCAGTTGAATACCACAGTGGATGTAATATAGGTTAAAACATGAAATTATGATACCTTATCCATCTACTACCCTAGGTGCTGAAATAAACATCTATTAAGGGAATTCCCTTTGGACAAAGTCAAAAAAATTATTGTTTTTCAAGTTTGTGATAAAGACCATCCCACTGACCAGTGTGAGCTTTTGAATGCCATAAAAAACTCCAAGAAAAGAACAACCCCGATGGAGGAAGAAGTCAACTTTGTAAATCAAAGAACCAGGGGAAATTTTTCCTATGGGAAAAGTTTAAACCCTGCTTGGAGACCACAAAAAAATTGGAGTAACAATCAATGGGTAGTACCTTTGTCTTAGATTCCACCTCAAGTACCTCCTAATTGGGGAACTTACCCTTGGGGGGCACCCAAGTGGGAAAACCAATCATGGGGACATTCACAATGGCACAATCAACCTCCACAATAGTGTGTTGGTTGACAGATTTATCACCTAACTCTATATTCTCACGCCCACCAAGGTGACAAATGTAACCATAGTTGAATCAATAATAATATAATTTTCAGACTAATTCTTTGATTATTTTAAAAGGTGTTAGCTACCTTCATTTGATATTCAAGAAATAATTTTTAACTAAGGTTGCTTTTAACCAGAAAGCAAATAAAGGAAGGGGCTTTTAACTAGAAATTTCTATAAAGGAATTCATTGACTTCATATAAAAAAATAATGCCACAACGAAAATTAAATCAAATATCACAAAAAAATCCCTATTCATAGATAGACAATACCACAGTGATGTAATGAATTAGAGTATATATATCACCCAATAATAGATCACACACTGGCAAAAGATTCGACATAAGAAAAACTGATTCATACACCATACTTCAAAGATTATGAATGCATAAATTCCACCATTGCATTCTATATCAGGATAAAAGAAAGCATTGAATTAAACAATTTTTTTGCTCTAAAGAGTAAATCAAAGTTTTCCCAAAAGATCCAAACCACATCAGCCAAAACCATATTTAAAGTATAGGAAATTGTCTTCAGTAACGGTTTCTTGAGATTAACCATACCGAATAATTAAAATTCATTAACTTAAAGAGCCAAATTTAAAGAAAGTATCATTAAATACTAAAAAAAATAACTATGCATCACATCCATCCATCTCAGCCTCTTCATCTTTTCGGTTCTCGACCGCTTCTTGCTACAATAGTTTTTCTTGTGCCTTCATCTTGGATTTTTAGTCTATGTACCTAGTAATAATTGCAAATATCTCCTTTCTCTCGGGTGTTATGGTGATCTGCAGTCCAATCCTCCATTTGGTTAGAGCGGCTTCAAATTCGTTCATAGTGTCAAACCTTCTATTTGCTTCAATTTTAAAGGAATTAAGATAGACTTTCAATCTACCAAGTTTTGAGAAATATTCTTTGGTCATCGTGGTAGGATCTTCCATCTCCTTATTAAATACTTTGAATTTAAATAATAATTCCTTCAAATTCAAGATCTTCTCATCAAACTCATCAGTTATCTCTACATTTAGGTCATGACAATTATCTTTAACCTCCACCAGCATGTCCAAATACCTATCAAGTACTTCATAAATCTCCTTTACTAGGCTATCATAAATACCTAATTTCCACTCCAATGAGTTAGGCCAATAAATATCTAACTCATTTCAATCATTCACAATTTGTTCATTGATCAACTTTGTTCTGTCCATGGAAATCAACTCTTTTATTTCTTGTGAGAGCATGTAGAGGTTGCTTTGATCTTTCCTTATTTGTTGTAGCTCTACCATCAATTCCTTCCTCTTATCAACAACTTGAGTGTAGAAGATCACATATTTACTAATAAAGAGGATAAATTCTTGAGAAATTTCATCAATCCATTCACTAGCAGCATGAGAATAGCTCAGATTCATTTTGATTAATTGCATTGTAGACCCATCAAAAACTTCTACCTAAGAACTTGAGGCTCCATTGGATATCGAAGAGGGGACCAAAGAAGAAATAAAATACTTTAAATCAAGAACCTAAGATTGTAATTTCACCTTTTCCTTTCTTTCTTCCTTTACTCACTTGATCAAAGCATTTATTGAATAATTAGCATGATACACATCACCTTCAAGTTTTTGGAGTCCCATATCCACATGTGTGATATTATAGTCAACCTTTGTTATTTCATCAACATTTAAATCCTTTATAGGATCCAAAATTTCCAGTACTTGATTACCAGAAGTAGGGTCAATTAGTATTCTCAACATTTTTCGAGCTTTCTTTGTTCTTGAGGAAGTTTCGAGAAGCTTGGAAAATGTATCTACTCCAACTATTGTTGTAGGAGTATATTTTTTCTTTTTCTCTACTGCTTTTTCTAATCCATACAAGGAGGCTTCTACCAAAATAGAATCCTTATTTCCTTGAGCAATTTCTTTAGACTCACTAGGAATGATGGGTATGTTTTCCCCATGGGAAGAGGGTACATCAGAAAAAGGAGGGAAAGTATTTTCTTCAACAATTTGCTTAAAAATAGCCTCAGAATCATCAGACACAAGTTTTGTTTGGTTGGTTTTATTTTGAGGAGTAGAGATGTCCTCCTGTTTGCACACTAACTTCAATTTAGCAATATCTTCAGGCTTTTCACCATTGCCCCCAAACAAAGAATTTTCACTAGAAGACCTAGTAGCCATTCTCCCTGACGATGTACTCCCTGCAATAGTCTAAGTAAAATTCCATTCATTTCTTTGAGATGATTTTGGTTCTTAAGTAGAACCAACAGCCTATCTCCATTTTCCTTCTAACCAATCTTGAGTTCTTTTCAACATTGGGGCAACTTGTATATTCATGTTCAAAACTTCATTTTTACTCCAGTCAACCCTGGGATGAGATTTATCAAATAGATTTTCATATTTGGGATCAATGACCATTGAATATTTAGTTGCACTTTCAAGAACCTGGAAAGAAAGACCAAAAACTTGTATTTTCCTAAGAGTTAACCTCATTTTCATTAATACAATCTTCCCAGAAGTCCTCAATAGAAGGTTGATGTTCATATGAACTCCCTCCATATAAATTATGTCTCATGAAACCCTTGCTATCGAAATTAGCCCTCATGAATAAATGTTGGAGGTTATGTTCTTTAAGAATTTCTTCAATGCACTTGGCCATCTGCTTATTTTTACATGTGAAGGAAGGAGTTATCAATGGGAAAGCATAACTCTGCTTCCCCATATTCAATACTTTATATTCACCACAAATACTTCTTTGCAGACCTCCAAGAATGCCAACAAATCCTGAGGATATCTAGGCAATTTCAATGGGGCTTTCTCAAAACCTCCTATCCTCAAATAGGAAAAATTGTTAAATTGAATATAGAAACTTCCATACTTCGATACCAATCACATTGACTTAGAAGAAAGACACATTTCAAGGTTTCCATCAAATTTATTCACAACTTCCATCAAGAATGTATCATTGACAAGGCAAAAATATCCCATTCCAACATGCTTGGTGAACTGTGGATAACATTTGTATATAGGCATGCCAGAAGTTGGAGGTATCTATGGCTTTAATCTCAACCAAATGGATCTTTGATTAGCTATATTATATGTTAAGCAAGACCAAAAATGGAAGGTAGCAATTTTCTGTAAATTGACTAATTGTTCATTCAAATGGAAACAAATTATCTTAGCCCAATCAATGAACACATTCTCATCACATATAACCAAAATAATCTGACACATCCAGTTTTCAAAAGATTCTATTTGTGCATTTCCAACAATGTGATGTAACAAAGCAATGACATTTGTAATTTATCCTTTGAAATGCATTCTCTTAAGTTTAGTAGGTAACTGTGACTTACCTCTTTTTTCTGGCTTCAACCACCCCTTGGCCATAGAATTCTTGCACCAATCCTCATTTTCTTTGAAAAAATCATTAGCCACTACAATAGACATGCCTTTTATAGGTGTTCTCTTAGGAATTTTTAGCATTTGGGAAACAACTTCAGGAGAGATTTTAGCAATGAAAGTCCCGTCCACAACTTTGATTTCCCATGTTCCTAGAATATACCTTCTTGCACATGCACCTACCAAGTCTACACTCAACACAACTTCTGGGAAAAATCTGAAGTGAGCTAATCCTCTTTCTAATAATTTTGTGTCAACGACAAATTTTCTGTTACTTTCCAAACACACCTAGAATTCCTCTAGCTTAAAGGATCCCAACTTTGTGTCCCTTACACCAAGCCAATGATTTCTAATTTCAGACTGTGTGAGCTCACAAAGCATGAAGAAACACTTGTATGCTGAGAGAATTATTTGTAGATAGTGGGTACAACTGAAGACTCAATCAACTAAGTCTCTACCACCTTAAGCCATGTAAAATGATAAGATAGACGTTTGGTGTAGTATTAATATGATGCTTTATTTGATCCTCAATAAAATAAATCCTAAGATTTTCATTCTTTATAAAAATCATTGATGAGACATCTCCAAGTTGTATTGTATGTATCATTAAATACATAGGCAGCACCTCAAAACACATGGGATGAAAAACACATCTCCTTGTTACAGAAAGCTAAAACTTTATAACCCAAAATTAGGAGTTACAAAGTTGTGGAAACCTCTGACTCTCTAAATACACTATAGACCAACATACTTAATGCTACAAAAGGAGAAACAAGTCAAGCCATCGGGAGGTTAGGGAAAACACGAACCCAAAGAAAAGGTTTAAGAACACTAGGTGCCAATGAATTAATTGTCAAAACTTAGAGAATGCATGACAAGAGGTTAGGAACTTAGAGGATCCCATGGCAAAGGATAGAAGGAAGATATAGAGTTTAGACTTAGGCGGAAAGAAGGAAATTAAAAATGAAGGAAGACAAAATTAAAGATACATGATACATAATATAACCATGTGTAACATTGGCTTTGAATGGGGACTGAGATTGATAGGATGCAGAGAATCCAAATGCATGGCATAAAGCCTTATTCATTGGGCAACAAAGTCAAAAACCAGACAAGCCAAAAACCGAACAAAAAAACAAGAAATTGTATACAAGGACGAACCCAACAAGACAACTATTCAAGAAGTTTCAAATCTTGCCCATTGTAGGAAAGGGGTAGATCAGTACCATCAGGATAAGCCAATCAGAAAGCATGATCACCAACAAGCTACTTGATCAGGAAGGGCCCTCTCCAAAGAGAATCAAAAAAATTATGTGCTCCTTTTGCCTCTCTTCTCTTATCGTAGAGAAGAACTAAATCACCGACTGCAAAGTCTCTTTTTTCTAGACTTCTTATCAAAAACCCTCTTCACCATCTACTAATTTTTGGTGTTGTTATCCACTACAAATTCTCTTTCTTCTTCCATCTTATTCAAATACATAATCCGCTTCTCCAAAGCAGTCTGAAATTGCCCATCTTCTATAGCCTTCTATAAATTGAGTGTTCAAATCTCCAATGGTCTAGGTAGAGTACTATCAATTCCATATACTAATTGAAAAGGGGACATTCTGATAGATCTTTTGTAGGGAACCCTATCAGCCCATAGAGCATCATATAACTTTTTATGCCATCCCCTTTGATTTTCATCAACCAACTTCTTGATAATGGTGATTATATTCTTATTGCTTGACTCGGCTTGCCCATTTCCTTGTGGATAATAACCAAATGAATGAGAAAGACTAATACCATAATCATAGCAGAAAAGGGTAACTTCAATAGAGGAAAAAGAGCTAGCATTATCGGTGAAAATTTTCTTGGGCACTCCAAACCTTACCAAGATATTCTCCTTTAGAAAATTACATACAACTTCAGTGATGGTGTGCTTCACTAGAATAGCTTCCACCTATTTGGTGAAATAGTTTGTAGTAGTCAATATGTGTATGTCCTGCACTAGAACTCAGATTAATTGTCCCAATGAAGTCCAAACCCCATTGCTGAAAGGGTTCATCAATTACCATAGGTTTCAAGGGTAAAGCAGCAAGTTGTGGTCTACCAGTGAATTTTAAACACTTTTCACATTTTGACACCCATTCATAAGCATCCTTAAACATACCTAGCCAAAAAAATCTATGACGTAATATTTTGAAAGTTGTCATAGAAAGGGAAAAATGTCCACAACAAGCCTCACCATGAAAAGCTCCCAATAGCTTCTTCTACTGCTCTTTGTCAACACACCTCAAGAAGGTCCCATCTACACATTTTTAATACAAATTCCCTTCCTAGAGAACATACTTTTTTTCTTTAAGCTTTAAGTGTCTCTTTTCCCTTGATGAAAAATTTGATGGGCAATCACCATAGGCTAGGAAATAAGAGACATCAAAAAACCAATCATCAGTTGTTCTTGTAAATATTACTAGCGGTAAATCTTCTTCTTCAACAAGTTTACTCTCAACAATCATTTTAGCTAGACACTTTCCCCTAACTATGTTATTGGGTTTAATATCCACATCATATTCTTGAATCTCGGCTATCCAAGGTCGTCTTTTATTACATCCAATATATTGCTGAGTAAGAATACTTTTCACAACAATTTCAAGAACAAAAAAAAAGGTATGAGAATGAAGCATATAGAACTTGAAATTCTTCAAGGCCTTCACAACAACATACACATGCTTTTCAAGTGGTGAATATTTGATCTCATACTTCTTCAAAGGAGTGCTCATAAAGGAGATAAGAGCTTTGATGCCTTGCTCATTCTTTTGTAGTAAGATGGTTGACAAGGTATGCTTAGAGGCATAACTATATATAATGAAATATTTAGTAAAATCAAGGTGAACCAAAGTGGGAGCATTTGCAATTATAGTTTTAATATCTACAAAGGATTATTTTCCCTCACTACTCCATTTAAACATCGAATTATCATCATATCATAAATGGGCTTTGTCAGTTCAAAAAAATTAGGAACAAACCTCCTTAGAAAGTTCACCTGACCAAAGAAAGACCTGGTACCATCTTTGTTGGAAGGTAATCCTAGCTACATGATTTCCTTCAATCTCTCTAGATCTATCTTGATTCCATCCTTAGAAACAATGTGACCTAAGAGTTTCCCTTCAGTTACAACAAAGATAGAATTCTTAGGGTTTAAAGAGATACCTTCTTCTCGGCAACATTGTAACACTACTTCCAAATCGTGCAAATGATTGGACCTATTTTTAGAAAAAATGTTAGGTCATCCAAATAAATCACTATAATTTTATTCCCGAGATCACCAAAAGATAAGTCCATAGCCCTTTGAGAAGTAGCTCCTGCATTAATAAGGTCAAATGGAATTCTATTATAAGAAAAAAAACCAATAGGCATGGTGAATGTCGTCTTATGCTGACCTTCTGGAGCTACTTCAACCTAATTATAACCTGAGAAACCATCAAGCATGGACATCATTTTGGAGCTAGCAACTATTTGCAAAATGTGGTCCATTATAAGTAGTGGGTAATTGTCTTTCTGAGATGCTTGATTCAAATTCCTAAAGTCAACACATATCTTTATTTCTCCATTCTTCTTTCTCATAGGAACTATATTGGCTACCCACATGGAATGATGAATGGGATAAATAATATTTTCCTTGAGAATTTTATCAATTTCATTAAAAATAGCTTCTACAACCTTGGGATTATAGGTCTGTTGTTTTTGTCTATAAGGTGTAGGACCAGGTTTCAGTGGAATTTTATGCTGGAATTATCCATTCCTAAACTTCTTTAAATCTACATAGCACTAGGAAAAGACATCCATGTAATGTATAAATAGATAGATCAATCACTCTCTCTTCCTGAGAACAACACTTCCCAATACAAACAATCTTAAGATCATCTTCTATACCAATATTTACCTTATCATACTCAACAGATGCTTCGATAGAGACTTTACCCTTATGCTTCAAGTATTGATCATGCCTACTAAATAAATGTTCAAGAGAAACTAAACCCTTTGGAATCGTGTTACCTTTCAACTGGATAATCTTTATCTCTTTCCCATCAGAGGCAACAATACCATCTTCTAAAACATCATTGATTTTATCATCACTACCCTCGAAATAGATGTGAGAAAAGGCTTCAACTTTCTCCAAGAATTCAATAATCTGTTGATCATCATTGAACACTTGTCAATGATTTACATTGTTAGGAACACTAGGTTTGTACACAATTTCAATTCTATAGGACTCATCTTTTAAATTTGGGTTTGGCAAGAGCAAGGACGGTGAAACTACCAGAGATTCAACCCTATAATTTTGTTCCCTGGGAATAGACTCTATAGAAAAAGCATCAAAATATTCTATACAATGCCAAACTTTGTTCCTATAATGCTTGAGCTGACTATTTTTCATAGTGTAGATCTTCCTCACCCACTTCACCACTAATTTTTCATCTCCTACAACCCTCAATTGTTTGATACCCTTTTCTTTGGCTACACTTAGATGAAGCAACATAGCTTCATACTCGGTCATATTATTGGTATTACCAAGCTCCAATTTGAAAGAAAGGGGGAACTTATATCCATCAAGTGAAAT
Organism: Sequoiadendron giganteum; assembly: GCA_007115665.2. NCBI lineage: Eukaryota > Viridiplantae > Streptophyta > Pinopsida > Cupressales > Cupressaceae > Sequoiadendron > Sequoiadendron giganteum. The sequence goes on along the minus strand of CM021101.1, from coordinate 11,944,631 downwards.
CAAAACTACTCCAACACTTGGCCCAAAATTAGCACAACTTCCATAAAATTCAAGCGCCCATAATTCATTTACCAAATCAGGGCTAATAGGATTTGAATTTTCCTCTTTGTGAGAAGTGCACATATAGGTTCTTGGTCCTATTTTAACAAGCATAATATCTGCTCTTGGATCACCAAACTTTAATATAGTGAACTTAGCCTTGGGTTCAAGATTTAGGCATATTTTATTTCCATCCAAGGGTATTAAGGCATGAGACCAATCCATTTGGATTTCTCCACCCAATTCCTTATAGAAACTCCTCCTCAACAACATACCATAACTTGCAGGAATGTCAGCAATCAATATAGTCAGTTTTAGCCTCTGTTTGGGAAAAGTAGCTAGAGCTACTTGAGCATCCTTGATTTGACCTATAATAGGAACTAGAGATCCATTCATGGAATAACATTTACCTTCGGAGGAGGTATAAGATAAACCTAGGGATTTAGCTATTTGGGCAGGCATCACATTTTCGAAAGCTTAGAGTCAATGATATAATTACTCAATCTAAAACTAGTGATATTTAATTATATAAAGAAAGGTTTTAGCTTCATGAATGGGTTATGTGAGCTTGAAGGTTTATCTACAGTATTAGAGAAAATATTATTCTCAAGGTAGGCTTAGTTATCATCAAAAAATTGAGCATTACATTGGGATGGTGAAGGCTCTTGTTTAACATATTTCACCAACCTATCTAATTCTAAGGGATTGAGTCTCAAGTATTCAACTTGTGAAATTTGAATTTTGGTATTCTGTAGGACTCAACTATATCAAATGAATTAGATGGAATGGGAAAAAAGATGAAGAAGATGGTACCTCAACTTGTACATTGTTGGAAATAATTTTTTCTTACCTTTTTTGCCTTGTTAAAATGTACTTCAAGGTTGAAGATGAGCCACCTTGATCAAATTTGGCACATTATGCCCTAGTGAAAACAACACAATTAGGATCATCAAATCTAACATATACATCCTCTCCAAATTCTTCTTCTGATACGAACTCAAAGAAGTTCATGCCAACATCATTGGATGAGCTAGGCTCCTCCACATATGGTTCCATAATATGTTCATTTTTTGTAAGAATTTCCATGAATCTAATCATCTCCAGACAAGTAGCTCCATCATGACATGAAGTTAAATGAAAATTACAATGATTCCCCTTGTTGGAAGAAGAAGGACATTCAATTTCCAGCCTTTGGTTCAGAGCAGTCAATGAAATTTTTTTGTTGGGAACTATGAACCCCAATTCTTAAGACTGCACAAACATGAGAAACAAACATACAATTAGATTCAAATGCAAGAAAGAATAAGGATTCCCCATGAAATCCATCTACTAAACTTAAACTAGGAAATATGAAAAAGAATGTAAATCCTAATTAAGTGAACAAACCAGAGATCCCATGGGGGAATTGGTGCCAATTGAAATGTTGAAATTGACCCTTTCCCAACTCCTTTGTGTGATTGTTGATGATTTGATGAGTGATCCACTTTGATGAAGATTCAATCAAGCTCCATGATGAAAAACCTGCATAACCTATCTAAGAACTTGATGAAATGGATAATGTTGAGGATGAAATTGAGTGTAATAAACTTTCTTGAATTGTGGATGATAGAATGAGAAGAAGAGTCTCTCATTCATAGATTTTTAAATTGGAAGAAGAGTGAAGTTGAGAAATGTGGGATCATTCAACATCCAATGGACAAGTGCCACTTGTCAAGATGTGAATGCATGAAGGTTGAGCACATTTTGATCAATGTGCATGATAAATGCCATGAGATTCAAATTTGAAATTTGAATCTCATATGTTGGAGGGAGAAGGAAATGGAGTTAATGTCACTTGGCTCAAGGCTAAGGACATGTAAGAGGCATTAAATGCCTTGTTGGAAGGACCAAGCCCTTTTAAATTTGAATTCAAATTTGAGGGAATATTCCTCTTTTATGCCATGTGAGGGAAAATAGATGAATTAATAAATCAATTAAATTGATTTATTGGTGCAAGTTGCAAAATCTAAAGGATTTTAATGATTGAGATTAAATTAATCAAGATTTGATCAATTTAATTGGAGATTAGGTGATTTGACAAATTTGACTTAGATTTTAGAATTGATTTAACTCAATATTTGAGAGGAAAATGATTAAATAAATGTTTTAATTTATTTAACCAAATGTTAGATTAAATTAAATAAGGTTTTAATTTATGAGAAGACTTTAGGAATTTCAATCAAATAAAATGATTTATTTAATTAAAAGGGATATAAGATTAATTAAATTAAATTGATTAATTTAATCAAAGAAGGAGAAAGACTTAATCAAATAAACAATGATTTATTAAATTAAGGGGCAAAAGATGATGAAAAGATTGAGAATATGATTTAGGAGGAAATGTCGTTAGTAAGTGTGTCGAACTGAATTGTACATTTTCCATGTTTACATTTTGCCCCTCTTTGAAGAAATGTACTTGTTGCATTGATTCAAAGAATAAAGTGTTGTGATCAAATTCAAAAATTTCTTGATTTTTTCGAATGCCCCAGGAAAAGGATATTGCTGGTATATTGCCCCCTCGAGAGATCGATAGGAAGTGATCGCTTTTCTAGTCGAGATCGTGATAAAATGCGAGAGGAGTGGTTCTATTGATTAGAGGATGAAAGATAACTTTGATGTAGACAAATATGATGATGTATAAATAGTCATCGACCATGGGTAGTCTCGTGTATATTTTGATGCGACACACTAATTTTAGATAGAAATGTTAGTAAAGATAGAGGAATAAGAAGAATAAGATGGATGGAAGGAGGATCCAACAAGCATACATTATGATGATGACTTGCTTACCAGGAGTTGGGATTTTCAAAGGGCCAATTACTTTATGTTTGATAACACACATAGATACGATGCATCAAGGCATAGAGGACCAGGATAGTGTTGCATCCAGTGTGATGGACTTTGAATCGGAAATCAGATAGGAGTATTCTTGTTCACACTTAGCGTACATAATTTATTCAAGATGTAGTTTGGACATTCTAAACATCTTGGGCCAAAACATAGGAAAGCAAGCTTTCTTATGTGGTCAACAAGATATCTAAAACATCCTCTCCACAAACCAAACAAGGCATATATGACTAAGTTATTTTATAAGTGTATCCCACAAGCGCAACAGATAAAAAAGATAATGATCTTTGCCCCATTCCTTTCTCTCTAAACCTGTTTTGTTTAGGCATCATCAAGAGGTCCTTGGAATAAGCGCAAAATAAGATAAGTCAATAAAGACCAAGAAAAGTAAACAAACAAGCTAATGTTCTTCATACCACTAGCCAAGGCTAAACTACTATGGGGTACTTGATGCTTATGTCCATCGTGGGAAGGATTCATCCTAGGACATGTAGTGATCAGGGTTTTGATGAGACTAATTTGGGTGATAAGCTATTCATATTCTGAGTTGACCAACTTGCTTTCTTATTGACTTAGACTTAAAACTTTGACGATTTGGGTGTTCACTTTTGAACCCGCTAAACTTGCTTCTAATTGAATTACCAAAGGGTGAAGACAATGATTGATTTTATTATGAGTGATAAAATTCGTGGGTGAAAGCAAGATGAAATGGATGCACCATTTTGGAGTTTTTAGATATTTTGAGGCAGTTTTTGGTATTTTTGAAGTGTTTTGCAAATGTTTTTGGTATTTTCAAGATTTATGATGAAGAGAATAACTTAAGGACCTATCCTAGGGGTCTCGGGAGTTGATCCATACATTAGCCTTGCCTACATTATACATGTAGAGACCACGTAGTTTGACTGATGATAGACTTGACTCAATGATGAGATAGATGGGAAAATGGATTGCCATTTTATTGCGACGGATGCCTAAGGACTGACCCTAACTGTCTCGCGGGTGATCAAAGATCAACCTTTCCTACGTTCAAGCTCAGAGATGACATAGTTCAGACAAGGTGAAAGACTGACAAGACTCAATGATGAAATTTTGAGGATTTCTGATATTTTGACATGTTTTTGGATTTTTTGATGATTTGGATGTTTTTTGATTTTTGATTTTTCTGATGTTTTTGAGTTTTTTGATGAATTTTTTGAATGTTTTTGAATTTTTGACGTTTCGAGAAGATCTCAAAAATATACACAAATTTGAGCTGATGCCGATATAGGAACATGCCCCCAGAGTGGTGCGATAGACTACTTCGATAAAGGCAGGACAAACTGACCTTAGGAATATACCAAGTAGTACTATGGTGGAATATGATACGAGCACCAGATCAGTCTATGGTACAGATGTGAACGGATGATGGAAGGAAGATTAATGCAATATGATGGGATGCATGAGTGAGTCATGCAAATCTTGGTGGATGGGGAGTGCTTTATTTACCCTTGGTGCCTATTTTCCAGGTTTTCACCAAGGTACTTGTCCAAAGCACCACCGAAGTGGTTTTCACTAGAGGATAATTTTTTCTCTTTACTGTTTTCAATCCTTTTTCTGATTTTTTTGGATTTTTTATATTTTTTGACTTTTTTGTTGTCACCACAACTCTTGTTTGCTAGGTTTTCAACAAAGTAACCATTTTTTCAGGACATTTTTATGTTTTTTTGTATTTTTTTGGTTCCATACCTTGTAAGCTTTTAGGCATAAAACTTTTTGAGATGACAACTGTTCATGGGCTCCTGTAAAGGCTTGCCCTCTGGTGTTGACAACTGATATGCCCTTGATTTATAGCTTGTGGTGATAATGAAAGGTCCCCACCAGTTGGGTTCAAATTTTCCTTTGCTATTTGGGTTTGGTAAATTCTTTTGGTTCTCTTTTAGCACAAGGTCATCGACTTGGAAGGTGTGTTGCCTGATCTTCTTGTTGTAGCTCTGTTTCAGGAGATTTTGGTAGACCTGTAGATGATTTAGGGCATCCATGCACTATTCATCTAGTAATTCCAGCTCATTTAGTATTGTAACCCTGTATTACTCATCTGTGATGAGGTTTTGCAATGATATTCTTAGTGACGGAAGCTCGATCTCGATAGGGAGGATGGCTTCTGATCCGTAGACCAGGGAGAATGGGATGGTGCCTGTTGGCATGCGGATGTTGGTGTTGTATGCCCATAAGGTAGGATTTAGCTATAGATGCCAGTCACTACCAGAGTCATTGACTGTATTCTTAAGGATTTTTAGAATGGTTTTGTCGGTAGCTTCTTCTTGGCCATTGCCTTGTGGGTAGTATGGGGTGGAAAAATGGTGTTGGATTTTGAATTTTTCACACAAGTCACGAACATCCTAATTTTTGAAAGGTGTCCCATTATCAGAGATAATGGATTGGGGAACACCATATCGGCAAATGAGGTAGTTCAGGAAGAACTTGGATATTTTCTTTCAAGTGATGTAGGTCATGGGAATTTCTTCGACCCACTTTGTGAAATATTCGGTGGCGGTGATAATGAACTTGTGGCCATTAGATGAGGTGGGTGAGATTTTACATATAAGATCAAGCCCCCATTGGGAGAAGGGCCAAGGTGTAACAATGGGATGTAATTCTTGAGTTGGTGCATGAATGAGGTCTCCATGTTGTTGGCATTGTAAACACCTTCTGACAAAGTCATGTGCCTCTCTTTCCATTGTCGGCCAGTAGTACCCAATTCTCAGTAACTTCTTGGCCAAGGGCATACCACTCGAATGTGAACCACACATGCCATTATGTACCTCAGTCAAAGTATTCAGGGCTTCCTTAGGTTTTAAGCAACATAGCAGGGTTCCATCGATGCTTCTACGGAAGAAGGTTTCTCTTAGGATGAAAAATCGTAAGGACCTTTTGACAAAGGTTCGCTTGAGGTTCAAGGTAATGTCGGCTAGGAGGACTCCTAATCTCAGGGTGTAGATGTCATGATACCAAATATCACTAGGACCAACGAGTTTGCATGCATATTCTGACTCTGGTACCTCGAAGGTAGGTACGAGAATCTTCTCTACCAAGAATTCATGTTTCGAGACATTGCGAGGGATATCTAGCAAGGATCCAATCGTTGCCATTGCATCAGATTCTTTGTTGTTTTCCCTCGATATTTGCTCAAAAGTGATATCAATAAAAGATTCCTTGAGGCTTTCTACCACTTTCTTGTATGGTGTGAGCTTATCATCTTTAGTTTGGTATTCACCGTTGACTTGGTTAATGATAAGTTGTGAATCTCCATAGACCTTTAATGCCATGATTCGCCACTATGCCACAATTTTGAGACCTATGGTTAAAGCCTCGTACTTTATAATGTTGTTTGTATAGGGGAATGCCAATTTGTTAGATATTGGTATAAAATCCCCCTTGGGGGTGATGAAGAACACACCAGCTCCTGATCCATGTTGGGTGTGGGAACCATCAAAGTATAGTTTCCAATGGTCGGTTGCACTAAGATTGAGAAGGGACTCATTTGGAAACTCTGATATGAGTGGGTTGTCTATGTAGAGGGGAGATTCTGCCAGTTGATCCGCAATTACTTGTCCTTTTATTGCCTTTTTCTCTACATATTCGATGTTATACTCTAACAATATCATTACCCATTTAGCCATCCTCCTTGTGAGCATAGCCTTTGACAACAGGTATTTTAAGGGATCTATTTTGGTGATGAGCTTGATTTTATGTGCCAACATGTAGTGTCATAATTTCTGTGAAGTGAACACTACTACTAGGCAAGATTTCTCAATGAATGTGTAATTCAACTCATGGCCAACCATTGTTCTGCTAATGTAATAGATAGCCCTTTTTGTCCCATTCTCATCGTGCTGAGCCAAAAGAGCACCCAAGGCCACTACTATTGCTGAGATGTATAGGACTAATGGTTTTACTGCAATGGGTGGCATTAACATAGGTGGAGTAAGTAGATATTCTTTGATTTTGTTGAATTCATTTTCGCACTTGTCATCCCACTTGAATGCTACCCCCTTGTGGAGTAGATATGAATATGCAATTTTTTTGTCTGCCAACTGCACTATGAATCTTCATATGGACTGGATTCTACCTTGTAAGCCTCTGAGTTGCTTTAGTGTTCTTGGTGCTCCCATATCGAGGATTTATTTTACCTTTGTAGGATCTAATTCTATCCCTCTCATTGACACTATGTATCCCAACAACTTTCCCGATTGTACCCCAAAGACACATGTCTTTGGGTTGACCCTGACCTTGTACTTTTCCAACCTGTCAAAAATGTCGCTTAAGGTTGCTATGTGGTCCTACCTCTTCTTTGATTTAGCCAGTATGTCATCCATGTAATCTTCAACTATTTTGTGTATCATGTCATGGAAGATTAGTGTCATGGCTCTTTGATATGTAACCCCTGCATTCTTTAATCGAAATGGCATCACATTCTAGCAGTAGGTTCCTTAAGGACATGTAAATGTTGTCTTATGTTGGTCTTCTTTTGCAATAATTATCTGATTGTACCCTGAGAAGCCATCCATTAGGGATAACATATCATGTCTAGCTGTCATGTCCACTATCATATCAATGTTAGGTAGTGGAAAATCATCCTTGGGACATGCTTTGTTGAGGTCTCTGAAGTCTGTGTAGATGGAGATGCCCCCATTTGGTTTTGAGACTAGTACAAGGTTGGATACCCACTCTGGATAGTCAATTGGGCATATGAAGCCAACATCCAAGATTTTTTGTAACTCTACCTTGACTAGCAAGGCTATCTAGGGATGCATTTTTCTCAACTTGTGTCTAACCAGCTTCACTCCAGGGTAAACAACCAAATGATGAACCACCACTTCAGGATCCAGACCTGGCATGTTAGCATAGGTCCATGGAAATTTTACCTTCCTTTCTCTTAGGAATTTGGCCAACAATTTTTGTTCTTCTATCAAAAGTGATTGAGCATAGTAAGTGATTTGTGGTTCTATCTCTGTTTCCAAGTTAACAGGATTACATTGCTTTGCTAGAACTGCTAATTTTTATTGATGTAGAGCAGTAGGGGGGATATTGAATCCTTCATCCTTCGGTGCCTCAAAGAGGTTTTCACCATTGGATGCATCCTTTATTTTTACTATTTTGTGGTTAGAGAGTGCCACAGTGTGGTTTTCACTCAATAACTTCAAGCTTATTCTCTATATTTTCCTTTTGTGACTAAAGGATTCAATAATCTCCCCATAATATGCCTAGGTGTCTAATGTGATGTTAAAGCCTACCTTTTGATCCCCACATGGAACTATATCCCTTAGTCCCATGAATTCCGAGAGCGCCTCGTCGTTTTTGAATGAGTCTAGAATTGGCGATCGTCGTTGGTCGTGATCGATGAGTTGAGGGTATACTAAGGTGATTTGGTGGGTTTGTTGGTTTGACTCAGCTGGTGAGGCACTAATCATTAGTAGGGTGGAATCCTTGAAGAGCCTAGGAAGGCCTGCTATGGTATCATCATCGTCACTACTACTACAAACCTCAGTTATGTCAAATGTGAAGTTGTTAAGGGGTAGGCCTGTGGATATGGGTAGTCTAAGGGTTGTTGCCGAGACTTGAGGAAAGGATCTAATTACTTGACTGGGAGTACCTCTACCACGTATGGTTATACTTGGAGGAGTACATCCAAGGCCAAGGTTCCTCATTCTTATTTCTACAATGATGGGCTTCAGGCATCCATCACTATTCCTTCCAAGGCTTTCGTTTCTATTATAGCCCATGCCAAGCATTATTTGCAACCCTCTGTTAGTTTCATCCATGGGTAGGGTGGGTGTGGTTTCTGCATCATGCTATATTGAGCTTAAAATATCTTCTTTGTCAACACTTTCCTGAATTTAAATCTCCCCAATGGCAGAATCCAAAAGGATCTACCCTAAGGATGCAGATGGGTGTTTCAGTTGATCGAGGTTGCCCATGAAACCTAGGAGATTATGGTAACTCTCCTACAACAAATGCATTCATTTTCATTCTATAGTAACCGCATCCATTGTCTTGGATCATATTTTTGATTTCAGATATGTTAGGGATGGCGGGTGTCTCTATCGCAGAAGCGGAGGTGAGGTTAGCTGGGTCGATGTATGAAGTGTTGGGATATTTGGCTTAGATTTTTTGCATGTTTCTCCCTTGGCCTTACCTTTTCCTTCACGTTCTGGCCTTTATCGTAGTAGCTTTATCTGACTGTTCTGGTGGTTACCACCTTACCGTGTGCGGTGATTTCTCTCACCACAGTATTGATGTAAGGCCGCCTGTAGTTGGCTTTGCGGTTACCGCCATACCGCAGGCGATGGGTCGACTCACTGTGGTAGCACAGTGAGACCACCTCTGATCGAGTCTGGCGGTTACTATGGTACTGCAGGTGGTGGGTCAACTCAACTCGGTAGCATAGTGAGACCGCCTGCGGTTGGGTCTAGTGGTTACTGCGGTACCACAAGTGGTGGGTCGACTCACCGCGGTAGCATGGTAAGACTGCCTGTGGTTGGGGCTAGGGGTTACCGCCATACCGTGGCCAGTGTTTTGGCTGATCGTGGTGGTCGCGGTAAGACCACTAACAATCTTCCATGGTTACCGCCATACTGCAAGACATTGCCAACAGGGCTGCGGTAGTGTGGTAGGAGCTCAGATGAGCTCGGGGCAGGGTTTGACCAAGTTGGACTCAGTGTCAAAATGAATGGTGAATGATAGGGTGACACATGGCATGATGGCAACATCTGGTTGGCTGTAGACATGAAAATACTAAACTCAGTGGTGACTTGGGCTAGAGCTCGAAGGAGCTCGGATGGCTTACTGCCATACCTCAAGCTGAGTTGATCTGGGCTGCGATAGTACGGTAAATGGCAAGGTGAGCTTGGGCGAGCTCACTGCCATACCGCAATAAGTGTTTGAGCTCGGTGCAGTAGTGCGGTGGAGTCAGGGTGCGAGCCTAGATGGCTTACCGCCATACTACAAGGTGAGGCTGACAACACAGCGGTAATGTGGTAAGAGCTCAGATGAGCTCCGAACTTGTTTGATCGAGTTGGACCGGTTTGACAAACTGCCAGAAGATGCGAATGAATTAGATGGTGACACATTTAAGATCTTTATGATCTGGTTGGCTGATTGATTATTTCTTAAGTGCGATTGAGCTGCATTTTTAAATGGAGGTTGATGTACATGTCTGTGACCGGATTTAATATTGTGCGGCTCGATTCTTGCAGATTAAGCGATGCACATTATCAATGAATGATCGAAGCTTGCAGGTGGATAATTTATTATCCTGGATGACCGTTGTAGGCAAGTATGAGCAATATCAGAGAGAGGCTGAGAGTGTTCGAATAGTTAAACAATGAACACCTTGACTCTTGAATCTAATATGATGTGAACTTGTGGAGGCCGAGGGGTTGGGTTGGCCATGAGGTTAGCTGTGACAGTCTTTTGAGAGGAGCTGAAGGGAATCTACACAATATGTCATGAGGACATTGTAACTGTGTGATGATTTCATTTATGTGTTGCCAATATTCTTTCTCCATGATGAACAAGACGTAATCCCCTGAAGAGCATAGCTCTAGTCTTGTATTGTAACCATTTTAGTTACTGAATAATACATGTGAGCTGAATGTTTTGGAGGTGGGGTTTTTTACCCAAAAGGGTTTTCCCCACTTATATTTGGTGTCATTAGTTTTGTCTTTCATGGTTATCTATTTGTGTTGAATCTGGTATATGTTTAGCATTCACTTTCCTCAGTAGGATCAATGTGGGATACAACTGTGTCTACTTCCACTTTATGGTTCAATTGTGTGTATCTTTGGTGTGATTTTGAATTGAAATTGTGTATGTTAGAATGTGCAAATCAAATTGAATCTAAACTAATACCCCACTGAAACATTAGATTGAAGAAATTAACTTAAAGAAAGTAAATGCAAACTCTAAACCACAGTTTCTTCAAATTCATCCCATTGTCCTCTATCTCCAAGGATTCATTTCAAGATGCTTGCTCTCAATTTGTTTGAAACAACAACTTGTAGAATTGGCAGCTTGAGAGAATGAGATTAAAAATGTATGTGCATTACTACAAAATCAAACTATGAAAATTGAAATGCTATGAATGCTAAGATGAGACTATAGTAACTACGCATGGAAATTTGAGATTTGAGGTCCTTTTCTACTCACAAGAAAGTTGTATTTATAGATTTTTGAAGGTAGGAATTCAATTGGCCAAGATCGACGGTCGAGTTCAAACCTGTTAAAATGAACGGTGAGAGATCGAGAATTTGAAAAGAAGATGGAATTCTAAGAGACAGATGGAGAATGAAGAGACAAATTGAAAGGTGTCTCCCATAATTAAATAAATAAATATTCAATTATGTGTGCAAGAAATATGAAAAGGTTTTAATTAAATATTGAAAATATTTAATTATGTGAGAATAGAAAAAGCCTTTTAATTAAATATTAAGAATACTTAATTTTGTAGGAAGAGTGAGAAATTTGGAAATGTGTTTTAATTAAATATCAAAAATATTTAATTAAATGTGGAGAGAAGAAAATCATTTAAATTTAGAATTTAAACTTGTGATAATTAATGTAAATAAATTATAAAATCTATTTAATTAATTAAGAAGAAGATAGCATTAATTAAATAAACTTTATTTATTTAATTAAATTAGCAGAATTGGAAAATGAAAAATATAAATAAATAATTAAATTTATTTATATGTAGATGACTTAAGAAAATTAATTAAATAATTCATATTTAATTAATTAATAGGTTTGATTAACCGTGACCAATTTTAGATGTGTACAGAAATCACTAAGGCACTGTTGTCTTAGATGCATATCTTGATGATAGAACCAATCTATATCCCCAACAAGTGGTATCAAAGCATGTTTTGCTGAAGTTCTAGGTTTTCTCGTGTGAAGATTTCTTAGCCTAGTAAGCTTGAGGAAGTCTGGAGAAATCGGTTGGTGATTAATCCTTTGATGAGTGGAAGTTCTTGCTTCATTGATTCAACATAGTTTTGAATGACGTAGGAGTTGTATGGAGTTGATCATGTTGTGGCAATGTGATATGGAGATCTTTGCTAGTGACAAAGTTCCTGATGCAAAGGGCGTGAGGTGTTTTCATGGTTGAGTTGGAGCGAAGCATGGTGTTCATACTGGGTGTCTGTGTGAGAGGCTCCCTAGCGGTATGGACTTACTTGTGTTGCTAATCAGCTATGGAGTAATGCTTGTGCTCTGTGGTTTTGTCTTAGCACTGAAGGCAGTTTCTCAGGTGTCCTGATTGCATGGAGGCTATGAAGTGACCTTGGTGGTCTGCAACTTCTGGATAGTCTGGCTCTTTCATTTTCTTATGCAAGACTATGGTGTTGGAACTGGTCTGAAATAGACCTATTGTTCCTGTGTGCCTGTGTCTTGCACTTGCATGGTTTTGGATTCTTGTTTTCTAGCTTTGGAGGTTTTGTGTAGATTTTCCTAAAAAGTCTATGTTGCATTTTCATGTTTTTTCATTGATCTAGTTAACTGTGATGGTTGTGTGCAGACTCCTGAGTCATCCAGATGAGCAATGAAGATGGAGATGCGTGGGTGTTTTATAAACACTATGGTTTTGCGGGTTTTACACGGTCAAGGAAAACTTGCATTGTGTGGAGCTGTTGTTTGCTATTTTTTAGATCCTGGTTTTTTTGGAGTGTGACTAGATGAGATAGCTACAGTTCAACTGAACTTGAGGAGGGTGTTTTCTCTGCATGAAAATGTTGGTATGTGTTCTTTCATTCAACATTTCTTGTGGTGTTTTTTTTTTGGTTACTTCGACTATGGTGCTTGAGTTGTGGACGCGAATGGAAAATCAGATCTGTTTGTTGATTTGGTGTTTGAGTCATAGTTGTCTACATGGCTGTCCTCTTTGAGATCTCAGTTTTGTAGTTTTCTAGTGTGATAATAGAGTGGCAATGTTGTCATTTGAAGTGGATCTCTGAGTTGTGTGGCTAATAGATTAGCTACCTATTGGCTATTGTGAGACAACTCGGGAGTGGATTGTCTATATCCACGTGATTGCTTCTGTGTTGTTGCAGTTCTACTAGCTGACCTTCTCTGTGGTCACTTGTACATTGGCATGGTTGTTTTGAGACAAGAGGATGGATGGCATTGGAGTACCTATATAGTCAATGATGGGAACCTAAAGCATGTGGGTCATGTTGTCATGAAGAACTTGTTACACTGGTTAGTGCAAGCTTTCGATAGTGATGGTGTGGTCAGTCATGATGCTTGGAAAGCTCGACATCACGTTTCAGTGGGAGCTTTAGTAGTGACTATGGATTCATCACTTGGTGATGAATGATCCTCTTTGGTTTTGCAGAAGAGTTCTTTCTCATCTGCATGGATACTATTTGAAGATGTGCAATATCTTGCAGCCATGAAAGACATTGTTTGTTTTGGCTAATTTGCTAGTGGTGCTTGACAGGTGATGTTGGTTTTGGTTTAGAGTTGTTTGCTTTATGTCATGGTTACTCTTTCTTATATATTTGGTATTTTTCTTTTCTCTTGAGACCATAGCTTGTTAACTTGAAGCATGGTATCTCCTATGGGGATGTGTAGATCATGGTGTCATGATAAGCTATTGTTTTAGGTTTGGAGCTTTGACAGTGGTCTGGGGTTTCTCTATGTTTTGAGTGCATTAGTCATATGTTGGAGGACTTCATGTTTATTGTAGTGATGAATTTTGGAGTTAGCATGAGATGACAGGTTGCTAGTGCTCATGGATGCATAGAGAATAAGGTGAGACTAAAATTATTATGGAATGTTGTTGTTATAGCTGAAAGTTTGAGAAGCCTGCACCTTGGTTGAATGTGAATTCAATAGAGACCATGAATGAGAATGCTCTTTGGTAAGTCATGATGGCCTGTATATCTTGGATGAGCATGTTTCTTTTTCCTTCTTGGTCTTCTCAGTAGTGGTGTCATTTGAAAGGTATTTTCCCATTATAGCTTTCAGATATGTGTGTTATGCTTTATCTTTCATGGATATGAATCTTGAGTTGGTTTAGATTTTGAAGGATTCATAATGAAAGTTAGAAAACATAGCTTATCTCCTTGTGATTTTGAGGACTGATAGGAGATGTTTATGGTTAAGTCTTGTCTTCTTTGAGATGCTTACATCCATGGTGTTTTTGGGTGTTGTTAAGGCTTTCCCTTTGGGATGTGAAGAAGATCATACTTGTCACAACTGGCATATAGAAGTGTTTGTAGAAGGGCATGGTTTGATTTGTTGTTTTCTCTCTAATCTGGTCTTGTTCTTCTTATATGTTCTTTTGACTTTAGATGTGAGTTGCCTTTGTGGTGCTGAGTTGGTCATAGTTTGTGGTTAGGTGTTGTCACTTGGATAATGACACAGAGGTACCTGTGCTTCTTTCTTCAGTCAGGTTTGGAGGAGTTTGGAATAACTGTGGAAGATAGTTGAGAGAAAATTTTCTTGCAGCAAGTGGTTGTAGGTGTTGCAGATTAGAGTGGGTGTCCCTTGTAACTACATGGTTACTTCTTCTATATGTAGGATTTGGTGGAATTGGTATGCCTGGATCATGTGTGATGGTGCTTTGGTTGCATTCACTTGGACAATACCCTTGTAGTGGGAGTACTTGGGCATGTTTGGTCCTTTGACTAGTTGACATAGGGTGCTTGTTTGCTACTGAGATGGGTGGTTTTATGATGGCATGAGTCTGATGTTGGTTTTCATACCTTTGAGGTATGGGTGGTTGGATGTTTTAGCACGAGCTATGGGTGTTGGTTTTCAATTGTGTGGTTTGATCAGTTGGATGGAGGGTAGTCAGTTTATGGTTTTTGTTCTAACTAGTTGGTTTCTTGTTCTGGAGATGGTGTTCGCATTGTGTTTGTTGTTGTTGCTTTGTTGCCTTTGTCGCTTGGAGGATCAATTGTTTTCATTCCTAAGACTGGTGCATATTCACCTTTGGCGTGTTCCTATTTTTGGAGCTGGTGCCTATGTTGGTGGACATTTTTGATGTCATTGTAGAGGTCTTGGTTGGAGCATGGAACCCTAGTTTTGGTCCTTGTTTGTGTTTTGGAGGATGCCCGAAAGCCTCTGTCAAGTAGGAGATTGTTGGGATATTTTCCTTAGCTTTCTAGCATGTTTCTCCCTTGGCCTTGGATTTTCCTTCATGTTCTGGCCTTTACCATGGTGGTTTTGTCTGACTGTTCTAGTGGTTACCACCTTACCACGCATGGTGAGTTCTCTCATCGCGATATCGTGGTAAGGCTGCCTATAGTTGGCTTGGCAGTTACCGCCATACCGTAGGCGGAGGGTCGACTCACCACGGTAGCACGGTGAGACCACCTATGGTTGGGTCTGGTGGTTACTGCAGTACCATAGACAATGGCTCGAATCACTATGGTAGCATGGTGAGACTACTTGCAGTCAGGTCTGGCAGTTACCGCGGTATGACAAGCGATGGGTCGACTCACTGCCTGCATCGGGGCTGGCGGTTATCACCATACTGGGGCCATTGTTTTGGCTGACCTCGGTGGCCACAATAAGATCACCAATAGTCTTCCATGGTTACTGCCATACCGCGAGGCACTGCCAACAGGGTTGCGGTAGTGCGGTAGGAGCTTGAATGAGCTCGGGGTAAGGTTTGACCGAGTTGGACTCGGTGTAAGAATGAATGGCGAATGATAGGGAAACATGTGGAATGATGGCATCATTTGGTTGGTCATAGACATGAAAAGGATGAACTCGTTGGTGACTTGGGCCAGAGCTCGAAGGAGCTCAGATGGCTTACCGCCATACTGTGAGCCAAGTTGGTCTAGGCTATAGTAGTGTGGTAAATGGTGGGGTGAGTTCGGGTGAGCTCACTTCCATACTGCGACAGGTGTTTGAGCTCGGTGCAGTAGCACGGTGGAGTCAAGGTGTAAGCCCGGATGGCTTACCACCATACTGCGAGGTGAGGCCGATAGTGTAGCGGTAATGCAGTAAGAGCTCAGATGAGCTCAAAACTTGTTTGACTGAGTTGGACCTATTTGACCGACTGTCAGAAGCTATGAACGAATAAGATGGTGATAGATGGAAGATCTTTATGATCTGGTTGGCCGATTGATTATTTCTTGAGTGTGATTGAGCTGCATTTTTAAATGGAGGTTGACGGACATGTCTGTGACTAGATTTAATGTTGCATGGCTCGATGCTTGTGGAATGCAACTGTGCACATTATTAGTGAATGGTCAAAGCTTGTAGGTGGATAATTTATTATCCTATATGACCATTTCAGGCAAGTGTGAGCGATATCAGAGAGAGGCTGGGAGTGTTTGAGCAGTTAAACAGTGAACACCTTGACTCTTGAATTTAATATGATGTGAACTTGTGGAGGCTGAGGGGTTGGGCTAGCCATGAGGCTAGCTGTGATAGTATTTTGAGAGGAGTTGAATGGAATCTACATAGTATGTCATGAGGACATTGTTATTGTGTGATGATTCCATTTCTGTGTTGCCAATATTCCTTCTCCATAATGAACAAGATGTAATCTCCTGAAGAGCATAGCTCTATTCTTGTATTGTAACCATTTTAGTTATTGAATAATACATGTGAGCTGAATGTTTTGGAGGTGGGATTTTTTACCCGAAAGGGTTTTCCCCACATATGTTTGTGTGTCATTAGTTTTTTCTTTCATGGTTATCTGTTTGTGTTGAATCTGGTATATGTTTAGCATTCACTTTCCTCAGTAGGATCAATGGGGGATACAACTATGCTTGCTTCCACTTTATGGTTCAATTGTGTGTGTCTTTGGTGTGATTTTGAATTGAAATCACTAAGGCATTGTTGTCTCAGATGCATATCTTGATGAGAGATCGAATCCATATCCCCAACATGAAGTGGATGGGCCTTCATCATTTTTCGATACTTGGGGAATTTTATAAAGCTTGGCTTCCAAGTTTTTGCAGTAGGCATAGGGTTCGAGATCCCCATATATAGTGACCTCCTCATTTTGGTGCAAGAACTTGATACATTGGTGATATGTCGAGGCCACTACTTTCATTTTGTGGATCCATGGACGTCCTAAGAGAATGTTGTATGGTAGGTCGAGGTCGAGGACCTGACAGGTAGTCTCCATGGTTGCTCATCCCACTTGGATGGGGATTTTGATAGTTCCCTGAGACACTCTTTCTTGATCATCATATGCCCTTAGTGTGATGCTTTTGTTTTTATTAATCCAATCCTCGGTGAATCCAAATTTCTTTATAAGTTTGAGAGAACAAATATTGAGGCCTACACCTCCATCCACCAGGACTCTTTTGACTTTATTTTTATGGACAAGCACTTGAAGGTGAAGTGTGTAGTTATGAGATGGTTGCGAGGAGAAATCTTGGTCAAAGAATGTAAGGAGATTTGGGGTAATGATGTTACCAACCATAGCCTGAAACTGCTCTATGTCAAGGGTGGTGGAGATGGTGGACGTAGCTAATGCTTCATCAAGGTTCTTTCTATGGGTGGTAGAAATTTTTAATAGTTCCATGATGAAGATTTGGGTAGGGTTTATCTTCAGCTCGTCAATGACATTGTAGTCATAGGGGATGGTTTTTGTATTAGAAATGGGGGTCTTAGTTGGTGCCCTTGCAATGGTGACCTTTCTACCACATGTGGTGACTCCACAATCGTTGTTGGCTCCTTTGACATTAATTATTGTGACCATTTCATCGACACATCCGACTATCTTCTCATACACTAGATTAGCACTAGCATATTTTTTCTTACCTTTATTATTTCCCTAATTGTTTCCTTCATTGTGGTTCAACATCAGATTTGTGTATATTTTCAGATCTTGGTTTCCGGTTGGTTGCTCGACATTGATGATCTTATCCTCGATGAGGTTTTGGATGATATTTTTTAGTCTCATGCAATTTGCGGTGGTATGTCCTTTAACTTTGTGAAAATCACAAAGGAGGTTTTCATTGTACTATGGTGGTTTGGTCATGGGTTTCGTGTATTGCTCAGAGTTAGAGACTTTGATTAGGTTTCCTTTGACCAATTTTTTCATTATGGACTCAATTGATTCTCCAAGAGCTGTGAATTTTCGCTTGGGAGGATATTTGCCTCGGGGAGGTGTTCCTCCTTGATTGTTCAGATTGTTGATTTGGCTGGTGGGAAGTGGTTGTTGTTGTGCTACAATTGCAATAGTTTGCACATTATTGCAATTATGATTTTACGGTTGATGATGGGTCTGGATGTTTTGCTTAGGGGAATTGATGACCACTTTAGCATTGACCACACCGTGGTTTGTGATATTTTTGTTCCTCAACCATGTTCAAGGTTTATCATTATAATTGTTGGACAAGCGGTTATCCTGTGGTGGAGTGAATGTTGAGGTGCCTCCTCGCACGGTAAGGACCCTTTTGATGTTGAGCATCTTTGGGATCAATTGATTGTATGATGTGATGTATTGCATTTTCAAGTACAACACCAAGTTTTCATGTAGATTGGATATGATGGTGCAAACTTTTTGTTATTTTGGCATGGTCCACTTGCTTTGATTGGCCTTGGATCGCCATATTTGCAAGAAGGATGTGAATAGCTCTCCTTTTCTTTGTTTGAGCGTTGATAGTTCTTCCAAACTAACATCTGCACTCATGTTAAAAGCATTTGTTTTAAGGAATGCTTCCACAATCTCCTCGAATTTTTTAATGCCCGTGGGTAGATGAGAAAACCATTCCATGGCTGGACCAGTCAAACTTTGGGGGAAGAGTCACATTAGATATGTGTCATCATATGCAACCTCCATGTAATGCACCTGAAATTCCTTGACGTGGTTTTTAAGGTTACTCGTTCCATTATACTTGTCAAATTTGGGGATCTCAGATCCTTTTGGGAATGGTCCATGGTAAGACTCCTATTGAAAGGATAAGCACACAAGTTGCCCAGTGTTCTTGTTGTTTTTCCTTCTTGTAGGTCCAACACTTGCTGCGAGAGCAGTTTGATTTGTGTTGCAACATCTTTGTTCAGATCGGGAGGTGGAATGAACGTGTTTTGAGGTGTTGGATTGGTAGGAGGAGTACTAGTGGGAGTTTGTTGCAAGATCTATTGTGCATTCAAGGCCTGTTGGTATGCCTGAATTTGTGTCAACAACACTTGTTGTTGATCTTGCTGTTGTTGTTCCAACAACACTTGTTGTTGGTCCATCTGTTGTTGTTCCCATGAAGCTTGATGTTGGTCAAGCTATTGTTGTGCTAACAAAGCTTGTTATTGGTCTAGCTGTTGTTGCACCAACAAAGCTTGTTATTGGTCAAGTTGTTGTTGTGCCAACAAATCTTGTTGTTTGGCTTGTTGTTGTTCCTAAAAGTCTTGCAGGGCTTGTTGGTATGCTTGCGGGTGGATCGCTTGCAGTTGCGCTTGGTATTGTGCTTGCACCTATTTTTGGGCTTGTGCTTGTGCTTGAGCTTGAGCTTGCACTTGTGCTTGTGCTTGAGCTTGCGCGTGTGCTTGTGCTTGTTAAATAAATAGATATGAAAATATTTAGATCTGGCAGCAATCCATCCAGAACTAGTTAAATAAAAGTTAGATTCAAAAAAATGATGAAGTAAGGTGTTAGATTGCAAGAAAAAAGATGAATAAAAACCTGCAAAACAATGGTTAGATAACAAAAAAAGTGCTTTCTCCTTTACAACTAAAATATTCTTCAACTATCTCTGCATGCACACTCAAAATCAAGGATTAAACTTGCTCTGATACCATGTTAGAATCATAAAGTAAAATGAAAAGGTAAGGAAAGAATCCAAGAGAGTATGCAATGGAAGATATTTACCAAACACTAAAAGAGAAAGAGAGAGATTTTCCTTCAATAGATCAAACACAAGCTCACCAAAAAAATGCTCCAAGAACCAAGGCAAGAACATAAGGATTTGAAAGGGGAAAAGCAAGAAAGAACCCCTTGTGAATAATAAGAATATGGCACAAAGCCTAAAGAATGAGAGCAATAAGCTCAATACAATAATGAGAGCAAGAAGAGAATGTGAGAAGAAATGAGAGAATGGATAAGATTATTTAGCAAGTGTGCGAGAGGCATCTCTTAAGTAGAGATGAGTGGAGAAGTTTGCATGTAACTCCCATCTCCTATGAA
The DNA here is from genome assembly GCA_007115665.2 of Sequoiadendron giganteum. Taxonomy (NCBI): domain Eukaryota; kingdom Viridiplantae; phylum Streptophyta; class Pinopsida; order Cupressales; family Cupressaceae; genus Sequoiadendron; species Sequoiadendron giganteum. The sequence continues at coordinate 11,924,578 of CM021101.1, read as the reverse complement.
TGCCACATTCCTATTGTGTGTGTGACAAATGTGTGATTCCTCTTAAGGAGGAATATCTATTTTTCTTATTAAAGGAATTACAAGAAATGACATGTCCTCCTACTTGGACTAGAGGACAAATACAATATAGGATACCTTGGTTTATCCTTTTAAATACATATTTTCACCAAGGAAAGATTAATTTCTAACACCCCACTTTAATCTTTACTTGGGGAGTTTACATCAAGGGGTATCAAACCCAAATTATTACAATGAAATTCAAATTTCTCTCTAGAAAGAGGTTTTTTCAAAATATCTACAACTTGATCTTCACCCTTGCAATAGATGAGGGAGACTTTCTTTTCTTCAATTTTCTCTCTAATGAAGTGGTGGTGGAGTGAAATGTTCTTTGACTTTGCTTGGTAAACCAGATTCTTCGCCAAGGCTATTGCACTTTGATTGTCACAATATAGAGTTTTAGGTTCTTGTTGAGGTAGACCCAAATCTTCAAGTATTCTTCTAAGCCATAAAGCTTCTTTAGAGGCATTAGTACAACTTTTATATTAAGCTTTGGTAGAGCATAGAGAAACAGATTGATCTTTTTTACTTTTCCAAGATACAGCACTTGAACCAAGAAAGAAACAATACCCAAAAGTAGATTTCCCATCATTGGGGTCTCCACCTAAATCTGAATCAGTAAAGCCTTTTAATGTAAAAATATAATTTGCATCATAAAATAATCTTACATCAAGAGTACCTTTAATATATCTTAATATTCTTTTAGCAATTTTGAAGTGTGTTTGTTGAGGTTTGGACATAAATCTTGAAACTAAACTAACACTAAAAGATATATCAGGTCTAATTAGAGTTAGATAATTTAAACTTCCTACAAGTTGTCTATAAGGAGGAGCATCTATAAATGGAGTCTCCATATCTATCATTAACTTAGTTCCTAATTCACAAGGAGTTGAAACATGGTTAGCATCATTCATATGAAATCTATCAAGAAGATCTTTAGCATATTTACTTTGAGAAATAACAATACCCTTAGGGGTTTGCCAAATTTGCATTCCTAAGAAGTAATGTAGAAGACCTAAATCAGTCATTTGAAATTTTTGGTTAAGTTGAGATTTAATATCAGAAATTAAATGGTTAGAACTTGAAGTAAGAATCAAATCATCAACATATAGAATGATAATAATAATGTCATCTTCACTATTCTTGATATACAAGTTAGGATCATTTTTACTTCTAGTAAAACCTTGAGAAATAAAGAAAGCATTGATTTTAGAATACCATTCTCTAGGAGATTGTTTTAAACCATAGATAGATTTCTTTAGTTTACATACAAGATGTTCATTACCTTCTTTAATAAAACCAAGAGGTTGAGACATATAGATTTCTTCATGTAAATCACCATTTAAAAAGGAAATTTTAACATCCATTTGGTGAATAGGCCAATTCATTTTTGCAGCTAAAGCAAGAACAACTTTAATGGTAGGCATTTTTGCAACAGGAGCAAAGGTCACATTATATTCTATTCCTTCAACTTCAGAAAAACCTCTTGCTACTAGTCTAGCTTTAAACTTACTAATTTCATTATTAGCATTCAACTTAGTTTTGTATAACCATTTACATGAGACTAGATTTTTGCCATGAGGTAAAGTAACTAAATCCCAAGTATTATTAGAAGTTAAGCCATCACATTCTTCTTGCATTGAATTTTTCCAATGGGGTTGATTTTTAGCTTGAGAAAAGGTTTGAGGATCTTTAGAATGCATAAGATAAGACATTAAAGCATAGTTACAATAATTAAGTCTCCTAGGTTTAAGGCCACCCATTCTAGTAATATAATCATCACCTTCATTAAGTAAATTTTTAACCTATTTAGGATTTCTCTTAGAAGTAATGGAAATATCACTTTGAGGGGTAAATTCATCATTTTAATCATCACTATGAGGAATAAATTCATCATTATCATCATGAACACAATTATCACCATCATGAGCAAAATTATCACTAGTAGGAGTAGAAATATTCTTACCATCATCATCATCATCTTTTTTAATACTAGTAGGAATAGAAATAGGTGCATTAGGAGTAGGGTTTAGAATAGGAGGTTGGTACTCCATGAGATCAATAATACCCCCTTTAAATTCATCATCTTGGACCTTGGAACAATCATGTACTTCATTTTCTGCAATAACAACATCTCTTGCAATATGTACCTTGTTAGTAATAGGATCATAAACTCTATAACCTTTAGTAGATTCATCATAGCCAACAAATGTATATGAACAAGTTTTAGAATCTAATTTGTGTCTTTTTGTTTGGGTGTGTGAACATAAGCAATAGATCCAAAAATTCTCAAATGTTGTAAATTGGGTTTCCTACTGGACGAGTGTTGCCACAATAATGGGTTACACTTTTTGGGACATCCTAATTTTTGCTGAAATCAGATATTTTTAAAAAATATAGTGATTTAAGCCTTAAAAAGGTTCCATTGAAAGGATTTTAATTGAAGAGGGTTTGATCAAATCCCCTTAAAACAAACCCCCTTGGATAGAAACTTGCTAGTTTTAAACTATACCTATAATGGAGTCTCCTCTACACCTATCAAAATCCTGATAAAAATCCACTTTTTATTTACCTTTTGGGGGATCAAATGAATTCATTTAAAATTTATCTTTTGTAAGCATATAGTCCTTACTATAAGCTTCCCAAAAAGTATAATTTTAAATATATTTAATTTGATTATTATATTTATTTTTTATTTCTTGTGAATGTATGTTTTTCAATGAACATCAAGGTCTTTGTTTCACACATACGGAAAAAATAGGAAAAGAGAGAAAAAAAAATTCTAAAAAATACATGTCCACTAGATATTGATGTCTTTATTCCAACCAAAAAAAAATGAGTTCATTCAAATGCATACAAAAAAATTTATGCAACTGAAAGTATAATATATCCAAATTATAATTACTCTGACTTAGAAAATTAATTAAAAAATATGTATGCAACAAAAAAATATGAAAAAATGTCCATGCCTTAGATATTGGTGTGAAAAATTTGTATTTAAAAAATTAGAATTGTATCCTTTCTAGAAAAAAATTTATGCAACTGAAAGTAAACATCACTTTTTGAAAATGATGTTTAGTAAAAAAAAAGTTAATAAAAATTACATAAAAGGATTCATAATTTTTTTTTAATTTAAAAAATATATATATAATTAGAATCTACACATGAAATCTCAAAAATCACTAGTTTTCTTCATCTCCAAATTCTTAATGGTTTAGCTTTTATAGGTATAAGAAAGTGAAGATCTGGTGAAAAATGTTGATTCCAATGTCAAGTTTGGCTAAAGTTATATTTTGCAAGGCTTTAGTAGGAGTTCTATTAAGGATATAAGTGGCACAAGCCATTGCTTCAGCCCAAAACTTGTAATGCAAATCTTTAGCATGTAACATACATCTAGCCATTTCCACAATAGTTCTATGCTTCCTTTCTGCCACACCATTTTGTTGTGGTGTATAAGAAATGGTAAGCTGATGTTTTATACCAAAAGATCTGAACTAAGAACGAAAAGAATTATTAACATATTCAGTACCATTATTTGTTCTAAGAATTTTAAGTTTAGAACCAGATTTCCTTTCCACAAACATATGAAATTCAGAAAATGTGTCAAGAACTTGATCTTTAGTATGCAAGAAATAAATCCAAATTCTTCTAGTGAAATCATCCACAAAGGTAAGAGCATACTTTGAACCTTGTATGGATTTGTTCTCCATAGGACCCAAAAGATCACTATGAATAAGATGTAACTTATGAGATGCCCTCCATGAAGTACCATGAGGAAAGGGCTCCCTATTCATTTTGCCACTCATGCACCCTGTGCATGTAAGTTTAGATGGAACAATATGTGGTAATCCTTCAACCATATTAGATTTTAGCATCAAATAAATATAATCAGAATTCAAATGGCCAAGCCTTTCATGCCATCTATTGAAATCAATATTTACTTTCAAGGAGTACCTAGAAGAGGAAAACTCATAGAATTTAAACAAGTTATCATGATCCAACTTAGAATTAGCAACAACATGATCAGTGTTAGGATCAATAATAGAGCACATATCCTTATGAAATTCAACTTTGTAATCTTGACATAATTGAGCAACTGAAAGAAGATTGGATTTCAATTCAGGAACATAAAGAACATTGTGTATTTTACCATTTGGAAAATTAACATCACCAACTCCATCAACTTTGCAACTACTAGCATTAGCTAATTGAATAGGAATATTAGTAGTATCAGGTTGCAAAGACTCAAAAACTTCTCTATGAGATGTAACATGATGAGAAGCGCCACTATCAATAATCCATTCTAATGCATGAGAAGCTTTATAACAAGCAGTAAAAGCATGATGAGATTGATTACCTTTATTTTGATTCTTGTTATTCATGGGCTTCTTATCATTTTTCTTTTTAAAACAATCATTAGTTAGGTGACCATCTTTACCACAATAAGTACAATGTGGTTTCCGATTTTGTTGATTATTGTAATTATTATTATTTTTGTTGTATGACGGCCTAGAACTAGACCTATTGTTTGAATAATTATTATTATGATTATTATTATTTGAATAACCATTATTATGATGATTATTGTTGTTATTGGAATAATTTTTATTATGATGATTATTATGAGACTTATTATTGGGATTTTGTGTTTTAGATACAAAAGCATGTTCAAAAGATTTAATAGTACCAAATTGCACTAATTTTTCCTCCTCTTGATGAAACAAATTTTGAAAAATAGGATAAGTTAAAAGAGGAACTAAACTAGAAATAGCAAGTTGAGAGTGGATGTTAGTGATGAATTGTTGAAACTCTTTAGGGAGACATTTCTTAAGTATTATAGTGATCAATCTAATATCTGTAAGAGTAACATTTAAACCATTTAATTGAGTTCTAATAGCATCAAACTTGAGTAGAAATTTATCCATTGATTTAAAATTTTTATACCTTAGATCTTCCAAGTTGTCTTGGAGCTGAATTTTATGTGATTCAGAGGGGCTGTCATAGGTTTGCTTCAAGATGTCCCACGCTACATGAGTTTTGGTGCAATGTTCAATCAAGACATAAATATTGGGACTAATGGAGAGTCCAATTAGACTGAGTTCTTCATCATTCTTACCTTGCCATGCATCCTTGTCAGCTTGAGGAGCAGTGGCAGCCGGTTCACGCGTCGCATCTGTGGCCACTTCAAGTAAATGTTTAAAATGAAATAGAAATGAAACATGAGTTTTCCATTGATGATAGTTAGAGCTATTAAGTTTAATTTCTAGTATAAGAGTAGACATGATGATACAATCAAGATAAAGATAACAAAATTACAATTATGAAATTTAAACAGATAGAGATTTAAGAAAATTCTGAAATTTTCTTAAATGCTTAAGAAAAAGAATATGATAAGAGTGAAATATCTAATAAATAGATAATTTGAACAATGTTAAACAATTATATTGGATTTGTTTACTCAAAATGACATAAACAAAAAAATTGTAAAACTTACATGAATTAAATTTTAGACTAAGAATTAAAATTGAATTGAATTTGAATAAAGATTTGACCAAAAGAACTAAGTAAAATAACTGAGATTACAATAATCATGAAGAGACGATTTAAAAAATTGAAATGATATAATGATTTGATTTTAAAAAAAAATGATAAATAATCTAATGATAAAACTTTCAGATGGAATCTAATGATTAAACTATGGAAGAGAAGGGCTGCAAAAAAAATGATTAGAACCTACATAAATCATAACTATGTTAAAGTGAGAAATCTGCAACTGGAATTATTCTCGAAAAGTGCACAGATAAAAATAAAAATGAAAAAAACATTTGCAAAGATATGACTATCTCAGAAATACAGTCCTAGTGTGGGGGTAGAGTCTCTCAAAAGAACTGTTGGATTTGGCTGATGTTTGGATATGATTTGTAAAACCTAATTGCAAAGGATCTCACTGGAGCGATTAGAAAAATAATATCAAAAACAAAAGTTATGATCCACTGAATATGGTTCTATAAAATTGTCTTCAAAATGACAGTCACAAAATGGTTTAAATGGATAGCAAGGAAGAAAATATATAATAACAGAGACAAATAAGAAACAGAGATAGAGAGCAAAGAAAGATATGTTTATAAACCTACAGAGATATAGAAAATAGTTAGAAATCAAATAAACTCTGATAAATATACAAAGATATATATTAAAAAATAGAGATTAAGGAATAGATGAATAAGAGATCTTAAGTTAATCCTGCAATAAAAGTTAGATCGACAGATTTATAGCAAAGCAAATGCAAGAAGCAATGTTCTAATGCTGAAATATATAAATCTAAATATACAAATTTTCAAATAAGATAGTTAGAGAACTGAATGAAAAAATGCATAAAAGAGAAAACCCTTGCGGTTGCTTGATAGAGGGTGAGTTAGAACTTAAAAAAAACTTGAAATAGATATGAAAATATTTAGATTTGGCGGCAAGCCATCCAAAACTAGTTAAATAAAAGTTAGATTCAAAAAAATGATGAAGCAAGGTGTTAGATTGCAAGAAAAAAGATGAATAAAAACCTGCAAAACAATGGTTAGATAACAAAAAAAGTGCTTTCTCCTTTACAACTGAAATATTCTTCAACTATCTCTGCATGCACACTCAAAAGCAAGGATTAAACTTGCTCTGATACCATGTTAGAATCATAAAGTAAAATAAAAAGGTAAGGAAATACTCCAAGAGAGTATGCAATGGAAGATATTTACCAAACACTAAAAGAGAAAGAGAGAGATTTTCCTTCAATAGATCAAACACAAGCTCACCAAAAAAATGCTCCGAGAACCAAGGCAAGAACACAAGGATTTGAAAGGGGAAAAGCAAGAAAAAACCCCTTGTGAATAATAAGAATATGGCACAAAGCCTAAAGAATGAGAGCAATAAGCTCAATACAATAATGAGAGCAAGAAGAGAATGTGAGAAGAAATGAGAGAATGGAGAAGATTATTTAGTAAGTGTGTGAGAGGCATCTCTTAAGTAGAGATGAGTGGAGAAGTTTGCATGTAACTCCCATCTCCTATGAATGCCACATTCCTATTGTGTGTGTGACAAATGTGTGATTCCTCTTAAGGAGGAATATCTATTTTCCTTATTAAAGGAATTACAAGAAATGGCATGTCCTCCTACTTGGACTAGAGGACAAATACAATATAGGATACCTTGGTTTATCCTTTTAAATACATATTTTCACCAAGGAAAGATTAATTTCTAACAAGATAACATAATAAAAGGGCACCTCAATGATTAGCCTAAGGCAAGATAAGCATAAAAACAAGATGACAATTAATTGAAATTGGTATACCCTTATGCTGCTCCTTCCTTGGTTGGCCCTTTGATTCTTGAAGAGTTGTGTGCTCCTTGGATGAAAAGCTATGTTGAATATGCAAAATGATATGCAAGATGGATGAGAGTATGATGATTATGAGATGAGAGCTCAAATGGAAAATTGTCAAGAGTTTGGTAGCAAAAGACTTGATCCCCAAAATGGGAGAAATGAGGGGGTATTTATAGGATAATTGGAATTCTGTAGAGAATTCAATGGTTGAGATTAATCCAACAAGATCAAGATGAAGGGCTATGGTGAGTTGAGGACTCACAACCCCTCACATCTTGACATGTGGAATGTGATATGTCTTAGGGTGGAATAATGTGGAAATGAGGTGGAAGATAAGTACATGAGGTGGAAGAGAAGTACATGAGGCGGATGAAGGACAAGTACCTTTGAGGTACCTTGGGGGATGAGAAGATTTCCTCGAAAAGGAACTTCTTGTTCCCAAATGAGGATGAAAGAGACATTTGGGGAATTTTAGAATTCCTCAAAAATCTCCATGGAAAAAGGGGAAGTGGTTGGAAGAATAAATGCAAATTAAAAATTTACATTCATTGGAGAGTTTATTGGGTAAAAGAAGATCTCCAAAAAGTTGGAGATTTGTCACATGTGGGTGATGTGACAAGTCCAAGGTTCTAGAAGTCCTTGGCACATGTAAAGTGACAAGTCAAGCCTTCTAGAATCTTGCATGGGGATGGGGAAGACCTTGGAAAGACAAAAATGACTTAAAAATTCACATGGGGAAGAGAGGAGCCTTGGACAATTAAATGTGAATTAAAAATTCACATGAGAAAGAGAGTCTAGGCTAAAAATGGTAAGTGGGAAGGTTGACCAAAAAAGTTAAGCCAAATGTGGCTAATGATTCTGATTAAGGTTGTGCAAACACAAGATTAAGATAATTAATGAGAGATTAGAGGCAAGTGGGAGATTATGGAGGATGTGACACTTAATCAAGATTAAGTGATGCACATCTTAATCACAGATTAATTAATTTAATCTAGGTTAAAAGAGGGTTATGGAGAATGTGACAAGGAGAGAGAAAAAAGGGAATTAAAAATTGATTTTAATCCAAATGGGTTAAAAGACTAAATTAAATAATTTGTCATATTTATTTAATTTAGAGAAGAAAAGGGATAAGGTAAAGTATTTAATTTATTTAATTACATACTTTAGGAACCTTAGGCAGAAAATGAAATAATGGTTAAATAAATTATTTAATCACTATTAATGAAATAGATGAATAAAGTAGACAATTTTGATGATATGGAAGTGATCAAATTTGGATTTCTATATTTTTCCCCTCTTCGAAGTGTCGTTAGAATAACCGTGCTTCAAAGAAAAGAAAGTGCAGATGACTCTATAGAAGAAGTAACTAGAAGATGATGCCCCAACGTGGGGAGGAGGATATTAAGTTGTCCAATTAGTTGGGAATGGATGAAGATGCCCCAATGTTTGAGGGGAATGACCATGATAGGGAAAATAGGTAAATGTGAAGGGTATTCCCCCTCAAGAGGGTGACGGTGGAAAAAGAGGGGTCTTGGGTGACATCTCGATAGGAAGAAACAAATGGTATGGTTGGAAATAGGGCAAAAAATTAGGCAAGTTTTCCTTTTGAATGAAGTCAAATGGACAAACGGTTTGCAAATGGAGGCCCCGAGAAGGGAAGGGATTAGTTGGAGGAAAAAAAGGTAAATAAAAAGTTAAAAAATATACCCCTTAAAAAGGGAGGGAAAAGAGAGGGGTCCTAGAAAAACTCTTGATAGGAAGAAACAAAGGATATGGTTGGAAAGAGCTTGAAAAAATAAGCAAGTTTTCCTTTTGAATGAAGTCGATCCGATGCACGGTTTGCAAATGGCGGCCCCGAGAAGAAAAGGAAAAAAGAGTGCTACAAAGGGGTGGATTTGCCCCACTGCATAAGGGAAAATCCGCCTCGAAAAAAGAGTGGATCTGCCCTACTGTGGGGGAAGATCTACCCCGCTGTAGAGGCGAGTCCACCCCACTACGGGGGAGAGTCCGCCCCACTGTAGGGGCGGGTCCGCCTCAACCTAGAAAAAAAAGGGGGGGGTAGTGATGAAGGAGGAAGATATGGGGGAAAGGATGAGAGATGAGATGATGAAAGTGATATGAAAATGACGATGTAAAGTGATGAAAAAAATGATAATAAGCGATTGAAGATAAAGGTGAGCACAAATGGAGTCAACGACACAGATGATGTTGCCCCCAGTCAAGCTACAAGCCAAGTTGGATGGATGGATGATGGAGTGTTGTTTGATAAGGACATGATACATCTAAAAACAACACAAGGATGGGGAAGGATACATCCCAAAACAACACAAGGATAGGGAAGGATACATCCCACTGATGATGAGGATGAGGATGATAGCATTGTTGATGAGGGAATGATATATCCCAAAACAACACAAAAGGATAGGGAAAGATACATCCCATTGATGATGATAATGATAGCATTGTTGATGAGGGAATGATATATCCCCAAAACAGCACAAAAGGATAGGGAAAGATACATCCCGAGGATGATGATGATGATGAAGAGGATGATTTGATCAAGGCTTGTAGTAAGGCTAGGAACAAGACCAAGAGTGGGATTAGATTATTTGAATGGATGAGGATGGGGGTGACATGCAAGATGATGGAATGGAAAATGAAATGCAATCCTAATGAAATTTTCCATCCTTAGAGAACTAATTTTTTCTATAGCATAAAACACCGGGCGTCAGGGTATGTAAAACAAGATGGATTAGTGTCTAATGCATAAAACAAACACAATAAACAAGAAGGCTATCCCAACACCCCAAAGTCACGATGAATTTGGTCAGGCCAAGTATTGGAATAACCACAAGCACAAGAGGATGCCCCAACATAACACAAGACCTCAGGGATCTTGGTGGGTACTACATGGGACAACCAAGAAGACAAAAAAAAAAGAAATGAGAAAGATATGCCCCTATGTTGACTATTCAAAGTACACCATGATATGATAGATCAAGGTGACCATGACAAGTGATGATAGGGAGCTCAAATGATAAACAAAAGATCAAAACAATCAAAAGATCACAATCAATTTCAAATGTCCTTTGCCATGGGATCAAAAGGATAGATGGGGTTGATGTAGTTTGTTAGGAAGGATACATTCTGTTGAGACCAAAGATGGAGGATAGATTGGTTGATCAACATGACGCAGGATAGCAGAAACCGATTGGATCTTGTGATACAGATGACCATTGTTTGTAAGCACTAGCTAGGATAGGGACATACTTGATGACATGACAAGATGACAAGATGACAAGTTAATAGGACTAACACACCCTAAAGACCTAGGGGCTCGAGGGTTGATCAAAGATCAACCTTGCCTACGTGAAAGCGTAGAGCCCTCGTAGTTCAAGAAAAGACCATGATAAAAGCAGAAAGAGGACGATGAAGATAGAGGATGGAGGACAATGATCAAATGGACAAATGCCTAGGGGGTGGACCAAATGATTGACCTTGTCTACGTGAAAGCACAGGGGCCATCTAGTTCGACACAAGGCCAAAGATAGACGATGGAACAGATAAGATAGACAAAAGATAGAACCTCGAGGGCGGATCAAATGATCGACCTTGCCTATGTGAAATTACAGGGACAATGTAGTTCAACACAAGGCCAAAGACAAATGATGGAATTATCATGATGAGAAGACACATGAAGGATGGTGATATGATGAGCTAGGATAGGTCGTGTGGACGAGATGGTGGATATGTGTAGGATGTGGGTTATTGAAGCTCAGGGATGGGATAGTGATCTAGATTATTAGAAGATGAATTGGGAGGATGAGAGGATGTATAGATGAATGATGGAGAGTAATAGGATAGGAGGAATATGTAGGAAATAGATAGGAGGGATGAATTAGGATATGAATGGCATTGGAGTGCATGGGGGTAGCCTATAGCAAGATACCAATTACAAGGGATGATGAGATAGGAGTAAAATAGAGGGAAAGGGATGGATGGATAAGGAGATGCGAGGATAGGTGGATAGATGATGGATAGATGAGTGATGAAGATTGAGAAGATATTAGAAATATGTAAGGCTAGGATATGAGGATAGAGTAATGGAGTAGATAAGGATGAAAGGAATAGCGGATGAGACTATAGGAAGATAAGAATTTGGTAGACGGAAGGGATGACTAGATGGATAAATGGTTGGGGAGGTAAGGATGGGCAGGATGGGGAGATGGAGAGGATTACTTGGCAGAATGGATGGATGATGTCTCCAAGGGGCCAATTGTAAATAAGGAGATTCCCCCACTCTAGATTTGTCATGCATGACGAGTCAAAAGGGATAGCAAGATGGGTGGATAAGGGAGTGAGATGGGAAATGGGAGATAGATAGAGCTAGATAGGATGCATAGATAATGGAAGATAGAGAGAGCTGGATAAGGAATATGATAGTGTATGGATGAGGGGAATATATGCCAAAAGGTGTCCAAAGCATGTATATAGGTTTTCCCCTACATTTATCAAGATCACAAGGAAGATGGAGGGAGTGGGATAAATGGGATAGGATGGATAGGATGCGGAAGATAGGAAAATGTAGGAAATGGAGGAAAGGAATGCGTAAGTGGATGTTGCCCCCAATCGTGGAAGGAGACTAGATGGGGAATCTATGCATGATGCTTGTTTGCCAAGTTTTCATCATGGTACTTATCCAAGGAACTTGTTTGTCAAGTTTTCACCATTGGACGAATGATTTTCTCTTTACTATTTTTTATTTATTTTTCTCATTTTTTCTCATTTTTTTATTTTTTTAAATTTTTTGGACTAGGATGTGGATGAATATGGATAAAGATAGGGATATGGATATGCGGATTTGGAGGATATTTGATAAGGAGATGGATGAAGGACTCAAGCATCAAGTTTGATATGAGGTAATAAGAGCCCATATTTGAAGCAACTATTTGGATGTTGGTACAACCTTATTAGCAGGGATGGATTATGCAAGAGGATGGATTAAAGGGATTTGATGGGGTAGATAGGGGGATAGTGGATGGGGTGTTGAATAGTGTATGGATGGAATGATGGAGTGGATGTGTGATAGGGGAAGGTGTTTAGGACCAACATTGGCACATGTGGTGGATGTGAAAAGATAGGTAGAGGAATGGATGGAGAGGGTGGCGATAATGGAGGAGTTGGGATAGTGATTTTTGGGATGTAGGGACCCAAAATAGATTTAGGAGATGGAGGAGGTGAATTATTTTGTGGGGGAATAGAAACTTTGGATGTCATTATGGAATTTTCAATTGAAGGTATGACACCTTGTCTCTTTGGGATCCACATGGTTTTTATTTTTTCTTTGGTGGGCCTTTGTGGCCTTTTGGATTGATTTGGATTTTGGACTTGATTTTTATTTTCTTCAACATGTTTTTTGAAGGGGATATGAGGAGATTTAGATTCATGTGGACATTTGGATTTATACATTTTTTCTTTGGTATCCAAAGTGTTTTTAGTAGCAAGGGGATATATGTGAGAAGATGGATGATGTGGAGCGATGGAGGTAGGGTTATAGGGATTATGTGTAGATGGATAATGTGTAGGTATGTGCCTTTGTTGATCCTGATTAGGAGTTATGAAGGTAGGATGTTTATGCGGTGTACGAGGGAGAGGGGGTGGATGAATGAAAGGATGAATAGGATAAGATGGAGGGGGTGATTTTGGGATATAAGGACCCAAAATAGACTATGTATATGGAAGATGTGTGGGGTTTGATGGAGGGCTATAGCAAGCCATAGTAGATGGAAGATGAGCAATGATGGAGGGAGGGACATAAGAACCCAAAATGGATGGAGAGGATGCAGGAGGAAGATGGATGGTTATTTTTAGGTAATATGATGGAGGAGGGGGGATGGCAGCAAATGACTTGGTAGAATGATGGAAAGTACCTCTTTTTCCTTTAGAAGAGGATTGTTAAGGATGTATAGAGGTTGTACCAACATCTTTAGAGTGCGGGTTTTGGGAGAATATCCAAAACCATGTGTGCCTGGATGTTCTTTGACTTGGATGGGCTCTAAAGAACCTTGCTCATGAAGGCCTAAACCTTTTCCTTGATAGTTCATGTTTTGTAGCATGTGAATTATGGCAGGATGCTTATTCTCTTGGAAGCATGATGCGAGCACATTAGTAGGTGGAAGAGGTAGGGTGGTGCATACGCGTTGTTTTTATTTTGTAAGAATTCCACCACGGATAAGTGTAATGTGACCAAGTAGATACAAAAGTGGTGTTGGGATGGGCGATGGAGGATCATGCGATGGAGATGAGGGGATAGAAACATCAGGAGGAATGAGTGATAAGGGATCAGGAGATGGATTAGGGAAGATGATAGGATCTGGATTTTTGGTAGTGGATGATGAGGGTTCATGAGATAGAGTGATTGGATCTTGAATGCAAAGGGAATCATCGGATAAAGTGGATGATCTAGTGTGATCTTGAGATGGGGTGGATGGGAGGATAGGATCATGAATTGGCTGAGGATAGGAATCATGAGATGGGATGGATGGGGGATTATGATCTTGGGATGTAGTGGATGGGATGGGAGGATCTTGATTTGGAGAAGGGGATATGCTTGTATGCTTTGGATCAAGCTCTTGGAACGAATCATCTTATGTGGGATGTATGATGATGGAAGAGTGTTGGAGGGATGCCTCAATTGGGGGAGATAGGAGGATGGAGGATTCCTGAAGGTTATGGGATTGAAGTTTGTGAATATTAGGACTAGGAGGAGGGGATTGGATGTCTTCAATGGATTAGGTGGATCTAGGAGTAGAAGATGGGGATTTAATGGACTTGATGGGTTTGACCGGCTCAACCGTTTGGACAATGTTAGGAATGGTGATGGGAGGGATAGGTATAGGATGGAGGAGGGCATCATCACTACTGACAGTACATGATAGAGTGGGAGGGCATGGTGTAGGATGGAGGAGGGCCTCATCATTAGTGACTGTATACACCTAAAATTGGTTTGGAGCATCCGATTAATTAAATACAAATTATTTGATTAATTATCCTAAATTCCTCTACTATTGAATAAATAGAAATATTTATTTATATAGTTCACATTCACATTCACATTTAAATTCTTTTAAATTCATCTTAATTAAATAAACAAAATTAAATACTTTGTTCGATTTAATTATCAAATCCCTATTTCAATCTATCACATCATTCTCGAATTAATTAAATAAAAATCAAACACTTTATTAATTAACTACCATATTCCTCTATTTAATTTAATAAACAACTATCCTATAGTTTGTTTTATTAAATTATTTATCTCCTTTTTTCTAATTTAAATAAATCAAAATATTTGAATTAGAGCATAAGGAATATTCCAATCTACATTTCCTTAAAAATGAATTAGATTTCCTATGTCTAATCTATGTCTAAAACTGTCACAATTAATGCTTTGAAACTTCATGGGAAGTTTTGGAGACAAATTGGAGACAAATTTGGAATTTGATCTCTCAATCCTCCTCCATCAGTCCTTCCTCTTCTCTTGCCTAGTGTTTTCATGGGTAGAGACAATCTCTATTTTTCTCTCAATCTCCTCCATCTCTCACCATTCAATCCTCTAGATTGAATCCAAGCCTCTCAAAGCTTTCTCTATGCATTTCTATAGCTAGGAAATCTATAAATACAACCTCATTGAAGCAAGAAAAGGATCCAGATAATCAAGTTTATGCACCCTTACTCTGCAGGAATCCAAGCATCAAGCAATCAGGTTTTCAACAATGGTTGCCTCTTGTAGCTACAATTATCTGTTTCATATATGCTAGTTTACATCATCTTATCATTTAGTATTGCATTAGTATCATATCGTTCTTCAGATAGTCATTTTAACAGTCTTATTTGCTTAAACAATCTGAGAGCAATCAAGATTTAATAAATCTTTGAGGATAAAGAGAAATATGATGCTTTTGATAGATAACTCCTTTGAATTGATTCATTTAACTTGTCTATTGATATAATTTTGTATTAAGAAGTGTCTTTTGTGTTTATTCACTATTTCACACTTACAATTTGGCGCCCACTGTGGGGCATTAACCCCAATTTTATCAAAATTATAATTTTTCTAGAAAGTGTTACACAGGTTCGTAGCGTGTTTTCTTTTAGCACTTCCATTAAAATTTTTAGCACTTATGGTCACTATTTCAGTGTTTTCAACTTTGGCGTTTCTGGTCACTGTCTTAGCGCATCGGGAGTTTTAGTGCTTCCAGGACAAACTTTGGCATTTTTAGTCACTGTTTTAGCGCATCGGGTGTTTTAGTGCTTCCATGACAAACTTCAACACTTTCGGGTTTTAGTGCCTCAGGTAACTTTTCTAGTGCTTTGATGCAATCTTCCAGCACTTTTGTAAAAATAGTCTGGATCCAATGCTTCCGCAGCCAGATTTTATTTTTTTACTGTTGGAATAAAATTTTATCAATCTGGGATAGTCACTTCAAAGTTTTCTAAAATTGATCAATCTAGGATAGTCACTTCAAAGTTTTCTAAAATTGATCAATCTAGGATAGCCACTTCAAAGTTTTTAAAATTGATCAATCCTAGGATAGTCACTTTCTTGTTTTTCTTAAAGAAAATCTATCAATCCTAGGATAGTCATCACATTCTTACAATAGAAGTAAAAAAGAACATCATGATTTTTGTGAAGCAACACCTTCACTTAGATTAGAAAATTTCTTTTTGGGTTTAAAATAGAACAAATCTATATGTTGTGCTTGTGGTGATTAGGCTTATGCTCTCCCCTTAACTAGGTGACCAAAGTGCCAGATTCACTTTTATTTCATGTCATATACACTTTATTAAATCCTTTCGTAGGCCTACCGTAGTGGGAAAAAGTACTCACCCTACAGGAACGACCTAAGTGGGAACAACCAAAGCTAGGTTTTCCAACCTACTATAATAAAAATGCAAGTTGTTGATGAAAGTCCAACTTGACAGTAGTAGGCAAGATAACCATCCCCAAAATCTTTGTTCTAAAGATTGGGAGGTCTCCTGAGGGAGTTTATCTATTTTCCACACTGAACGAAACCCTATCTACGAACCCTAGAGTAGTTTCCCACTGAGTCAGTATCCATACATTATCATACTCATGGTGCAACGGGAGGGAAGAATCTGCCCCCAAGACACTCACCATATAATTACCAAGGATTGTTTGCTCAAGGGATTTAGTATCTACATCTGTCACTTTGAGTACGTAGCTGGAAACGACAAAAAAATGGGTGCCCTCTAGGGGGTGACACTATTGTGTGAGTCAACATAATTCAAGATGTGGGCTATGAGTATAATGATGACATACTTGTCCTTAAGTGTGAGTCTATTTGATTTGTGTACAATTTTCAAAACAACTCGTCAAAATCAATAAAAATCATTCATGGTTTTTGAACATACATGATCTTTTCAGTTAAAATCAATTATTCAAAATTGCTTGCTGTGTTTTCACAAAGAATCATTAAAATTAGATAAAGGATCATCTTGAAAACAACAAAGTCAAGTTAGATAAGAAAACTCTATGCTTAGAAAGTGGAAGTCCACCACATTTCTCAAAAGGAAAATCAAAATCTCAAAACCCAAGAAACCTGACGGTTATAAATTGAGAAGACAACATTTTCTATATCAAAATCGGAAACTCTTATTACAACATAGAACATTCATCCACATATATCATGATTTTGCTAGGGGTCACACTTTAGATTTCGTAGTAGAACCACTCTTTTCACAAGCCTTCTTCCAAAGAAGAGCTCTCACTCAGTTTCACAATCACAGTTAGCACATTCATCGTGCTTTTCTTCCACAGTCCATGATACAGTATGCCACAAGGCTAGATCAAATTTTACAGTAGAGAGCCTTTAAAGTCATGTTTTTAGAAGCTCTGGAAAAACCTGTTTTAGCGCTTCTGGTCACTGTTTTAGCACTTCTACAAAATAGCGCTTTCAGGCACTGTTTTAGCGCTTATAGTCTTTCTTTCAGTGCTTCTGGTAAAGTAGCACTTCCATCACTTTAGCCCTTCTGTGCATTGTTTCAGCGCTTCTGTCAAGTAGTGCTTCCATCAATTTCTGCAGTGCTTTTATGCATTGTTTCAGCACTTCGAGACTCTGTTCTAGTGCTTCTCTGAAATAACGCTTTTGTACTCTATTTTAGCGCTTCTAAAATAAAGAGTTCAAAAATCTTACCAATCACTCTATCTATCTTTTATCCACAGTCTTTACCAGAACACAAGTTTTTGTTCATCAGAATCACTATCCAAGGACCAAAATCAGAAAGGTTTATACAAATTTCCAAACTTATCAACTAAAACAAGATCTTGTAAATCAAAAGTGTCAAAACAAAATACACAATCGATTACTACACGAAGGTTTCATAATCAGGAAACTATCATCCTTAATCATGAAACCAAGTATAGTAATCAAATTTTTAACATAGTCTCATCAATAAGATCAGTCATCTTATTCGACCTTGTTAAAAGTTTACCTTGACATTTTTTTCTAGCATAGAAGGTCAACATTTCGGAAGGAAGTGTAAAAATTTGTATTCCAATCTTCACTAGGTCCCAAAAACATAAACTCTTAGAATAAGAGTTTGAATCATCTAAAAACATGGCAGAGGAAAATCCTTGGAAAAATCTGAATCGAAACGACAAGAATGAAATAACTCAAGAGGACATTCAGGCAGCTCAACAAGATCCTAAGTTCCATATATTCATGGAAAATATTTTAGAACAAGATATGGAAAAATATCTTTTAATGTTGGTTGAATCAGGTACCAAACTTCCCAAGGACTTCGATGTCAATCATCTAAAGGATGCACCTGAAACAAATGAAACAAAAATACCGCAACCAACACAAACAATATATCCAGTTGTTGCCTTAAATTCACAAATGAAATTATTACAACAACAAATACAGGACATGACGAAAGGGAGTACCAAAATATATGCGATACATGACATTTGTCCTTATCCTTTTGACACAACAGTTGATCTACTACCTTTTCCAAGACACTACGAATTCCCAAAGTACGATAAGTACAATGGATGAACAAATCCGATAGATCATATACGAGAATTCAAAACGATGAGTCTTGAGTTTGCTCAAGAGGATACTTACTTGATGAGGTTATTCCCAAGAAGTTTGGGAGGTGCATGTATGGAATGGTTCTCAAAACTACAACCACGAATCAAAACATTTGAGGAAATTGTTAAGAAATTTATCTCTCAATGTTCATTCAACATCCAACATGATGTTACTATCAAGGATCTTTACAACTTAAAGCAAAACAAAGAGAAAAATTCTTGTCTTTTCTCCAAAGATGGCGATGACTGTTCACTAGGTATCCTCGATCTATTCCAGAGGAAGAAAAGATGGAATTATTCATTGAGAACTTGACAGAAGAAATGAGCTATAGGCTAGAATTACAATGTCCCCCCATTTTCGAAAAGGTCATATAAAATGGTCTTAAGATTGAAGAAGTGTTAGTGAAATGAGTAGTTATCAAACATTATAATGATAAAACAAATAACTACTCCAATCAACACTCAAGGAATGATAAACCAAAAATTTGGCAAAAGAATCGCAACACAAATGAAACAACAAGCGATTCACAAAATGTCAAACCAGTTTTCAACTTGACTGCATCTTCTTCAAACATTCAAAATAGTGACCAAAAATTCAATTCAAATGCCATGCATAACAACGAGCATGCAAAAACACTACCATATCAGAGACCATCAAATTGATGAAAGTTCACACCTTTAGGTCAATCAATAGAATCGACAATGAAAGAGTTAGTTGCTAGTGGCCTTCTCACTGCATGGGAAGCCCGGTTCTGGGATCCAAAAGTCAAACCACCATGGTGGAGTGACGCAGAGTATTGCAACTTTCATAATAACAAAGGTCATAAAACCAATGATTGCATGGAATTGAAACACGTAATACAAGACTTGATTGACAACAATAAAGCATATGTGGAAACATCCCAAAACAACAACGATCACTCAGCTTTCAAAGACCCTTTTCCAAACTATGACAAAGGAGCATCATCATCCTCCAACAAAGGTAAGAGTTCCAATCATTTCTATGATGCAACAATCCTTTGTTTATCTAAAGTGGAGAGTGATCATACAGTTGATCATGACATTAGCAAACCAAAAATCAACAAAATCACCCCTTTGGACTTGCTCCCGAGTATACCAAACTCTGATAATCAAATCAATGTTTTAAAAATTAGAGATCATCAAGAACATCAACCAGCAAATGTCATGACTAGGGGGCAATCCAAGGTAATGTTGAAAGGAATTGGATCCACACATGCAGTTCCACCTCCATCTCGCTATAACATTATCGATCAACTGCAAAACATCCCCTCACAAATCTCAATACTAGAACTCCTAAAAATTTCACCATCTCATAAAGAAGTTCTAGAACAAGCATTGGTTGCCACTACAGTACCAAAGAATCTGGATGTGTCCCAATTTCAAGCTATGGTAGGACACTTGACTACACCGCATTGTTTATCATTCTCTGAATAGGATGATGTATCATTAAACCATCCCCATGATACCACATTACATATCAAATTCCTAATCCACAATCACCACGCCAAGAGAGTTTTAATAGATGGGGGAGCTGGTCTAAACATTTGCACTCTCAAGTTAACCCATGCATTATTCAGATGATGCTATTGATACTTGATGGAAAATGACCATCAAAGCATATGATGAAGAAGAATGATCATCTAAAGGATTGATTGTGTTACCCATTCAAGTGGGGCTGATGATGAAGCATATAGGATGTCAAGTGTTGGAAAGAGAGTTAACATACAATATTCTCTTAGGACGACCATGGATCCATGAAATGCAGGTTGTACCTTCAACATATCATCAATGTTTGAAGTTCCCTATAAATGGACAAGAGGTGACTATATCTGCAGATTACAATCATCCTCAACATTGTGATACAATTAGAAACTCCCAAGAAACCTTGGTGCCTCACAATAGGGAAGCATCCAGTTCAAGATCATCCAACGAGGAGCAACATCCAAGCATTACCACCAAGTGGGTTGAGAAAAAGGGAAAAGAAAAAGAAACAAGTCATGTTGAAACTAAATCAATAGATAATCTGGATCAGCAAAACTCTTTATCACAAAAATTTCAAGAAAAAGTCCAATTGACTGATAAAGGAATGGGAACATATTCTATGGAGCAATCACTTAACCTAACATAGTTATTGCCATCTCCTAAGATATATGGTCAACCATCTATGATAAAACCTCAAACATCATTACCAACCATAGTTATGCAAGAGAGGTTTGTCAAAAAGGGTACCATAGTAGATGAAATAGATAATAAAGCAATCTTGGATTGGCTCTACAAAGATGAGGAACCCTCTACATCAAATTCCAGTGTCAAAAATGTCAATGTCAACACCGACAAATACGGAAAAGGAAAAGCAATTTTAGAAAAAATGAGATATGAAGGACAAGGGCCTATTGGATTGAGAAAGGAAGGAATCAAAGAGCCTATTCAACCCCTCACTCTCCACGCAAAGGAGAAACCAGGATTAGGATACTCTGATGAGGACAAACAAGAGATGACAAGAAAAGTTGTTGAAAGAATCCTTCAACTAAGAGATAGTTCTGAAACAGACTCAAATGAATATGAATGGGACCTAGGCTCTGATGTATCTTGTACTGACATACAAATTGATGTGATACAAAAATATACTCCTACGCTAGAGGAGGGACAAGGTTCTGGGTCTAGACCATTTGTAGCAGCGTCACTAAATATTGATGATTCAAGTGGGGACGATTAGACTTTGAGTGAACTAGACGATTTTGAAGAAAGTATCATCATGGACCTCGATATCCCATTAAACAACACTAATGAGATGGTCATCCACACTCTTACATCCATCACTTTAAATGACTTTGATAATCTCGTGCCCCTAATCCATCCTAAACTAATTGACTAGGAACCTATTAAACCCCTAACCGTGCCAAGATTTCCAAACGATGATGTTATCATACATTTCCTATGTCATTCTGAACCTAATACAAGCTATCTTCATAATACTCATAACAAAGTGAATCGGCAGGAGAGTGTCAAATCATCCAGTTGCAAAATTGAAAATAGGGAAAATGGATCTAATGGTGAAAACCATTCAATGGCAGCATTAGATCTTGAAAAAAATAATAAAATAAAGAACACATCTAATGGTGAAAACCTTTCTAAGGCACTGAAGGATGGAAGATTTGACACTCTTCTGGAACACTATCATGAGTGATCATCAGTTCTAGTGGAACCAATGTAGTCTGTGAACATTGGCACTGAAGATAAGGTAAAGATCCTGCATCTGGCCGAGTCCATGACAGATACAGAAAGACCAGATTTCATCAACTTTGCTTGGTCATATTCTGATATACCAGGCTTAGACCCAAATTTTCTCATGCATCATTTATCTTTGCCAGTAGGAATCAAGCCTGTCAAACAAAATTTGAGAAAAATGCATCCCCACATAGCATTAATGGTAAAAATACAGCTGAAGAAATTATTGGATGTTGGATTCATACGGTCTATAGACTATGCCAAATGGATATCAAATCTTGTACCTGTTTCAAAACCTGACAATGGCATTAGGATATGTACAAATTTCAGGGATCTCAATAAAGCATGCCCGAAGGATGATTTTCCACTACCAAATATCAACATCATCGTGGACTTAATGGCAGGTCATGCCATGTTGTCAATCATGGATGGTTTCTCCAGATACAATCAAATAAAAATAGCTCCAGAAGATCAGGAGAAGACGACTTTTACATGTCCATGAGGAACTTTCTGCTAGAATGTCATGCCATTTGGTTTAAAGAACGTAGGAGCAACTTATCAAAGGGCAATGATGACAATCTTCCATGATATGATGCACACCTTCATGGAGGATTATGTGGATGACATCTTGGAAAAATCTACTACAAGGGATGAACATCTGCATATCCTAGATAAAATCTTCACACGGCTGGAAAAATTTAATGTCAGGTTAAACCCCAAGAAGTGTGTCTTCGGGGTCACATCAGCAAAACTATTGGGGTACATTGTGTCAGCAAAGGGAATTGAAGTGGATCCTGCAAAATTCAAAGCAATAATGGAGATGCCACCTCCTAAAAATATCAGTCAACTAAGATCACTACAGGGAAGGCTCCAATTGATCAGAAGATTCATCTCCCAGCTAGCAGACAAAAGTCATCCATTCAATCACCTTCTACATAAAAATATAGTTTTCAAGTGGGACGAGGGGTGTGAAACAACATTCAACCAAATCAAATAGTATCTGATGTCACCACCTATTCTCATGCCACCAACAGAAGGAGGACCTTTGCTATTATACATTGCCACGACATATATCTCTTTAGGGGCACTATTGGCACAAGAGGATCATGAAGGAAAAGAGCATGCCATTTATTACATCAGTAGGACATTGAATGGATATGAAATAAATTACACATTCATAGAGAAGTCTTGTTTAGCAGTGGTATTTGCTACTCAATAGCTAAGGCATTACATGCTAACTCATACAATCAGATTAATAGCAAAGATCGACCCATTAAAATATCTACTCAGTAAAGTTGCCTTAATAGGTAGACTGGCAAAGTGGGTCATGCTATTAAGTGAATTTGACATTGAATATGTAGAAAGAAAAGCCATTAAGGGTCAGGAAATCATTGAAAAATTGGCTGAGGCACCTCTACTAGATGATTGACCAATGACAATGGAGTTTCCAGAGGCAGACATTCTCACAGTAATACCCCAACAATGGGTATTATATTTTGATGGATCATACACACATCATGGATCAGGAGCAGGGATTTTGTTCATATCTCCCCAAGGACACACAATTCCTAAATCATATAGACTAATGTTCTAGTGTACAAATAATGTGGTGGAATATAAAGCTTTAATCATTGGGGTCAAAATAGCAATTCAACGGAAGATCACAAATTTGCAGGTATATGGGGATTCTCAATTAGTCATTTATCAAGTAAATGAAGAATATCAAACAAAAGATGAAAATTTGATGCCCTACAAGCAACACATCAAGGCTCTGAAATAGTTCTTTGTCAGTATCAAGTTTGATCAAATTCCAAGGGCTGAGAACAAAGCTGTAGACGCTATGACCATAATCACTTCATCACTACAATTGCCTAAGAAACGTGTTTGTTATGAGTTTATGGTGGAACAAGTATCATGTCCTTCCATAATAATCCAGAAACTGCTACTATCTGCCATCTAGAAACCATTGAAACCTCCATCTATGAAAAGACCTATGCTTATCTGAAAGATGATATCCTTCCTCCTGACCTTTCCAGGAATCAAAAATGAAACTTTATCCACCAATTCGCATGACATACCTTAATCGCAAACATACTTTACCATTGAGGTCTTGATGGTACTTTACTCCGATGTCTAGAACACGAGGAATCTGAAACGACCCTACGAGAGGTTCACGAGGCTATTTGTGGCACTCATTCGAGTGGGATAACCCTAGCCAATAAACTCCTTCATTTAGAATATTATTGGCCTTGCATGGAGAAAGAATCATATCAGTTTGTTAAGAAATGTCAAAAATGTCAGATTCACAACAATCTGATTCATACACTGGCACAAGAACTACATCCTTTTACATCAACATGGCCTTTTTGTCAATGGGGCCTAGATCTAGTAGGAAAAATAAATCCATCTTCATCTAATGGACACAAGTTAACTATCACGACTATAGAATACCTCACGAAGTGGATAGAGGCAGTACCTCTTACAACCATCACTAGGAAAAAGATCTCCTCATTTAACTTGAATTACATTATCTGTCGGTATGGGATCCCTCAATTCATTATCACTGATAATGGATGATCATTCAAGAATCAAGATGTCCAAGAGTTATGCAAAAAGTTTCATATCCAACATCGCTTTTCAACACCATACTATCCTCAAGGGAATGGCCAAGCAGAGGCCTTGAACAAAACAATTCTCAAAATTCTAAAAAAGACGGTTAATGATGTTGAACGTGATTGGCATGTTCAGCTCAACCCTGCACTATGGGCCTATAGAACAAGTATCACAACACCAGAAAGAGCAACGCCATATGCCTTGGTATATGGATCAAAGGCTATTTTTCCCATTGAAGTTGAAATTCCATCCCTTCATGTATCACTCAGAGGAATAATTTCAGATGAAGACTATAAGGTATCTAGGCTACAGGAACTGGAATTGTTAGATGAATGTTGTCAACAAGTTGTTAATCATCTAATGGCTTATCAATAGAGAATGTCAAGGAGTTACAACCATAGGGTGAAACTGAGGGTCTTTCAGGTTGGTGACTTAGTGCTAAAGGAAAACCCTAGGAATCAATAGGACAGGGAAAAGAAAGGGAAATTTGAGCCTAATTGGCTAGGTCCTTTTGTTGTTATATTAGTATATGGATTAGGGGCATATCAGCTATCAACATCAGAAGGGGATCTGTTTGATGAACCTATCAACACTATCCATCTCAGAAGGTTCTATACTTAACTCTCTTAGTGCACGGGTTAAACTTCTGAAATAGTTTCCTTGATGAAAACCTGGCAATCAGGCATCTTGGTAACGCAAAAATTAAAAAAAATACAAAATACAAAAAGAAAGAAAAAAGAGAAAAATGAGGAAAATAAACAAAACAGAGAGTGTAATCAAAGCGTATGGTGAAAACCTAGAAACAGGCATCGTATGTGATTCTATGATCAACTTTCCCATCTATTTTGATACATATCAGGATCATTAGTTTGGCAGTCAGTACTATTCCATATCATGTCAGTCATCTTGCCATCATTTGCATCCATATCAAAATCATTTCGCATAGTCAAGTTTCACTCTAAAGCTTGGGGGCAACATCTGGATATTACTGGGGGCAACAACACCTCACTTTCACCAAAGGATGAAAAATAGTATGGCAGAAAACAAAAACAAAGATCAAAGTGTGACATCAATCATCATCAGGAAGGCATTCAAATATCCATATCATATCGAAAATCCAAAAATAAAAATAAAAAATTTCAAATACATTAGTCTTAAAATGCAAAAATCCAAAAACATAGGTCTGAGTCAGTTGAACTACGTGGTCTCTACGTGTGTAATGTAGGCAAGGCTAATCATTGATCAGCCCCCGAGACCCCTAGGATTAGTTAGTAGGTTAGGTCTTTCGTCAAAAGTCTCAGAAAATCCACAAACATGTCAAAAATTAGGATGGATGATCTAAAATCTGAAGAATGATTGAAACACACTAAGTGAAAATGGATAACATATATTTTTATTATCATTTCTTTGGAGTAACTCAATGATGTATTAAACTAGAGATACAAGGAAAAAGAATGATGTTTTATTATTTGTTGTCTGTATGTTAATCATTTACATGTATGAATTGTTAGGGGATGTGCTATGCAAATGTATCGCCAATGACATTCAGAATTCACACATTCAAATGATTAATCACTATTTGTTTACGCAATAAATGCTCAGGTCATCTCGGTTGAATTATACCTAGATTCTTGTGTTTATTTGCAATATCAAAAATCATGAAAGAAGTACTCAGATCATTATTGTTCTAACCAAATCATTAACGCTTGTATTCACTTTCAACATCCAATAAAGGTCTATGATGATAAAAAGCACAAAAGTATTGTTAAAATGACAAATCATTTTTCCATATAGTTGCATGTTAAAATTAGATTGCATTCATCATGATTCATTATCTGCAGAGTATTTGTTGCATAAAGAGTTCCAAATCAATGATTATCTAATCTACAAAAGAGACATAGTATACTTGACATAAATCAAAAAATTATCAAAACAATATAGCATCATCATTGCATCATCATTTCATCATTCATACATTTTATCATACATCATATCAATTATGAATTAAAATTCTACCATCAGTACATTAGGTTCATTTTTACCATAAAACATTCATTACATTACCATTTATCCAACATCATATGCATACATTATTTACCATCCATATGTTTACCATTCATCATAAGATCATCATTTATCATCATACATTTTGATCACATTTTAAAAGCATTCATATAGATCTTCATTTAGAATCCATACATCACATGATATATCCATATATCATATATTCTACACATACATACATGATTACATCATTGCATTAAAATAAAACATCATTCATATACATCATCACATTTAGATAAACTCATCACATAAAGCATATAATAAAAGCATCCATCACATAGAAATCATGAAACCATCATCATATCACATCAAATGCATCTCATATATATATCATCAAGTGTCGAGTATACAATGAAGTCTAAAAATACATCATCATAATATACATCATAAAATACATCAATAAGGATCATCAATGGCCTCTATGATCTGCTACTGCCAGAGTGTGCGGGCCTAATAGGACCTCTACCACCACCACCCCTAGAAGGACCAGGATCTCTGGGATCTCTGCATGGAGGCTGTGTAACCCCCTTACTCACTGTCTGTGTGTTTGTCCATCCAGATCTCGATGGGGCATAACTCACTCTCCGCTCAGTAAGAACTACATCATGGTACTAGCCCTTGTAGAACTCTGCTTCTCGGCCTACCTGCAGAACCTCTCTCATGTAATCCCCTATGGAGGTGCCATCAGCCACTCTCTGGAGAGTCTCCACTATCTCTTGTGCCATCTTGGCAATCTGTTGTGCACTGTCTCTCTCAGCTGTCAAAGTGGCCACCTGTGTCTGTACCGCGGCCAACTATCCCTGTACCTGTGATAGAGCCTAAGTGTGAGCCTGTGCCTGGGCCTACATCTGAGTCTAGCTCTACATGAGCATACCCCTAGCCTATACCAACTACCCCTGTAGTGTTTGAACCTATGCCTGCAAGCCTGTAATCTGTCTCTGATAATCCACAGGTGGCACTATCATTGCTCACCTCTTGCAAGGCCTACTAGATGAGGGAGCGCTACTGATGGCTAGCCCTACTCCTCTGTCCCCTCCACTACCACCATGACTATCACTACTGCTACTGCTATCCTCACTCTCACTCTCTAAGCTACCATCTACTGGGATATCACCAACACCCTCTGCAACATCCTTTGTCACATCCTCCTCTATAGGTAGTGGTGCTGACTCATCAGGAATGGTGATGCGAGGATATGGAACTAAGGCCATAAATGTTGCATACTCCTTTGTCATAGCTGCCTCTGCAATATCCCTCCGCATATCCCAGGATGATGGCTGCAATTCCCTGTACCCCTTTACTACAACATCTTATGATAAACGGGGCCCCCAATCAGGAATATCCATCCGTCATCTGGCATAATGAGCTACCCCTTGTGGCATACACTGTACGATGCCATACTGCCTATACACTTGGCGCAACAAAAATCTCTCTATCACAAATGGAGTCCGACCAATGAGGTACATAGAATCACAAAAAAATCCCAACACTGTATCATCCTCCTCCCACTGCTCATAGTCAAGGTATGGACGCCATGTAACTGTCTCAGTATCATCAAAAACCTGCCTCCAGTGCTCTAACTTGCCCATTTGGGCCTATGTAAATCAACCTCTATATCTAAACACATAAGGTCTGCTAGCTGGTCTATCTACCAATGGAAATGGCCCAGCAATAGAAAAATGCTCCCATGCCCACACCTATAACAGGGTCATCCCTGGGTATAAACTACGTGCACCTAGGTACACAACTGAATGAAGATAATGGTAAAGATACACTAGCATGCACATTCCCCATACATATTTGGTACCATGTACCATCATGCTCTCTAGTGTCCTACCCCAGCCAACGAGGAATCTCGTTGACCTGCGATCAGGGCAAAGGAAACCTCCAATGAATCCAGCTAACACTGCTAGTAGTGTCACATAAGAATCAACGATCCTCTGCCATCAAACACTTGGACCCTCAATGTCCTGATCCTGAAAAACTCTACGAAGAGCATCTCTGCTACTGGTCCCATGGGAATCATAGGTCACAATCTCCCCCATGAACGGAATGCACAAGATACGCCACACATCCTCAGGTGTGATCATCATCTCGCCAATGGGTAAATGAAAGGTTTTGTGGTCACTATGCCACCTCTTAACTAATGCAGTCAAAAGACACTGATTAATCCTAATCTGGGGCATATCAAGTAAGATAGTCAGGCCACATTGGCCTATCACCTGAAGCTCATTTGGTGTCAGATGAGGAATCAAATCTATCGTATGTGGAAACCTCTCTTGAATCTAAAGAGTACCTAAATGCTCCTATCATCACAAATGATAAATCTACTAATAGTGAGCTATGCCACGAAATCAAAAGTCAATTCTACTATCAATGAACTATGTCAAGAAATCAAAAGTCATTCTACTATCAAAGTCTATTCCAAAAATTAGGTATGAATTTTTGATCAAAATTCATAGGCAAACATCAAACCTCATCTATCATGAGGTTCATCAAAACATTATCTAGATCTCACCTATCATGAGATTTATCAAATATTGAATCATTTCCTTGCCTATCATGAGGATCATTACAAATTGGATTTTTCTTCTCGCCTATCATGAGAATTTAGTCTTATTTAAATCATCAAACCAACACATCAAGAATTTGGATTATCAATCATACCAATCCAAAGAATGGACATGATCAGAATTGGCAAAATCAAGGTTCACTAAGTCAAAATTTTCAATTCTAACCTGAAGCACTACAACAGGCTTCAAAAAAGCACTATTTTACTCAAAGCGCTATTTTACCCCATCAAAGTGCTAAAACAGTTCATTGAAGCACCACTTTACTAGAAGCACTAGAACAAACACTGGAAGCACTAATCAACCAACCCAAAGCACTAGATTTCCCATGGCGCTAAAAGTCAGCATCATAGCACTAAAATTCAACTCCTAAGCACTATTTGACCAAAAGCACTACATTACCGACCCAAAGCGCTAGAGTATTTAATGCAAGTGCTAAAACTCAAAGCGCTAAACTACCTACTGGAAGCGCTACACTAGAGTGTAAGCGCTACAATGGAGCTTGAAAGTGCTAAAACAAACCTAGACACGCCTAACAGCTAAAAAGCATAAAAAACAAAAAGGCACAAAGTACGAGGAGGTCAAGGGGTACATATCGGAGGTCCATACATGGTTGGCTATTGGTGGTGTCGAACACACTCGAATCGGTGAGTGTGGTAGGGGATAGGCATCTTGCTCTAGCTAGCTCAAAAGTCTCTATCACAAAAGGTTTTTGAATTTAAAAAGCACAAATGAATAGAAAATTAACCTTCTGCACTATTTATAAATTTTGAAAAGGTATTTTTGATGGATTTTATTATATTTTGATTAATTTTATCAATGAAATTAATTAAAATTCATCTGAGGGCTCTATTTCTTCATCATTTTTCGGGAGATAAATTATTTCTTCATCATATCATCATCAAATCATCAGAAAATCATAAAAATTTGAAAAATTCCAAAAAAATCATTAGATCATTAATTTATCTCCCGAGGGGGCATATTATCTATCATCATCTGAAAATCAATGTCTGGGGCAGGTATGGGGCATATGGATTTTTTTTTTTTGAAATCATCGATCCTAGCAGTAGCAGCAAAATATTCTTCGAACCAATGCGTAAACACATCACTTCGAAGAGGGGCAAAATGTATACACCTAAAATTTGTCTGGAGCATCCGATTAATTAAATACAAATTATTTGATTAATTATCCTAAATTCCTCTACTATTGAGTAAATAGAAATATTTATTTATATAGTTCACGTTCACATTCACATTTAAATTCTTTTAAATTCATCTTAATTAAATAAACAAAATTAAATACTTTGTTCGATTTAATTATCAAATCCCTATTTCAATCTATCACATCATTCTCGAATTAATTAAATAAAGATCAAACACTTTATTAATTAACTACCATATTCCTCTGTTTAATTTAATAAACTATTATCCTATAGTTTGTTTTATTAAATTATTTATCTCCTTTTTTCTAATTTAAATAAATCAAAATATTTGAATTAGAGCATAAGGAATATTCCAATCTACATTTCCTTAAAAATGAATTAGATTTCCTATGTCTAATCTATGTCTAAACTTGTCACAATTAATGCTTTGAAACTTCACGAGAAGTTTTGGAGACAAATTGGAGACAAATTTGGAATTTGATCTCTCAATCCTCCTCCATCAATCCTTCCTCTTCTCTTGCTTGGTGTTTTCATGGGTAGAGACAATCTCCCTTTTTCTCTCAATCTCCTCCATCTCTCACCATTCAATCCTCCAGATTGAATCCAAGCCTCTCAAAGTTTTCCCTGTGCATTTCTATAGCCAAGAAATCTATAAATACAACCTCATTGAACCAAGAAAAGGATCTAGATAATCAAGTTTATGCACCCTTACTCGGCAAGAATCCAAGCATCAAGCAATCAAGTTTTCAACAATGGTTGTCTCTTGTAGCTACAATTATCTATTTCATATATGCTAGTTTACATCATCTTATCATTTAGTATTGCATTAGTATCATCTCGTTCTTCATATAGTCATTTTAATAGTCTTATTTGCTTAAACAATCTGAGAGCAATCAAGATTTAATAAATCTTTGAGGATAAAGATCAATATGATGCTTTTGATAGATAATTCCTTTGAATTGATTCATTTAACTTTTCTATTGATATAATGTTGTATTAAGAAGTGTCTTTTGTGCTTATTCACTATTTCACACTTACAGTGACAGTACATGATGGAGTGGGAGGGCATGGTGTCTCTTCTATCATGAGTCCTTGGGTGACATTTGGAAGAGATGTAAGATTAGGTAGAGTGATGGGAATGGATGGAGGATTAGGATTAGACATGGGGATGTGATTGGATGGAGGATGAAGAGGAGATGGAGGATTGGGATTAAGAATTGGAGGATTATATGAGTGGATGTGTGGATGAGGATTAGATGTAGAACTAGGAGGAGATGGAGGATTATGATTAGGTGAGTGGATGGGACTAGCTGGGGGACTAGGAGTGGTTGGAGGAGATGGAGGATTATGATTACATGGAGGATTAAGATATAATACGAGAAAAGGGAGAGTGACGTAGGAGGATGTGGATGTTGGATTAGATTGGGAAGATGGGGATGGTGAGTGATAGAAGGAATATGTAGATGAGGAGTTAGAATGGGGAGATGTGGAATTAATGTAAGGGTATTGGGATGGGGGATTGTGATAGGAAGGTGTGGATGTTGGATTAGAATAGGAAGATTGAGGTGGTGGACCACCATAGGAAGACATGTATGGTGAGTTGGCATAGGAGTATATGGATGGTAGATTAGGATGAGAGGATTGAGATGGTGGATTAAGATAGGAGGAATATTGGGATGGGGGATTGTGATAGGAAGGTGTGAGTGTTGGATTAGGATGGGAATATTGGGATGTGGGATTAAGGTAGAGGTATTGGAATTGTTCATGATGATAAGGATAAGAGGATGTGGATGTTGGATACGATAGAGGTTGAAAGGTAGGACATGATGAATATGTCGATGGTGAGGATGTTGGATATCCCTTGTCAAGGGTAGCATAAGAACCACTATTAGATGTGGATGAAGGCATGGTGGGATAGTTCGAATAAGTAGTGGGATTTTGGGTGGCGATTGGAGAGAGATTGCTAGCAATGATAGCGTCAAGGGGATCTATATAACAATCTTCATGATCAACAAGATTTTCATTATCATCATCAACGGAGTTAGGATTCCCCTTGACTACTATTATTGGTCGTGTGAGAGGGTGATAAAGATTCATGATGGATACAGATTGGAAGAATAGATGATGGATAGAAAACTAAGATGTATTGGAAGATCATATGAGGATTGGATGATGGATCAATTGATGATGTATCAATTAATTTGATGATTGGATAAGGATTGGTTGATGGATCAATTGATGATATATCAAATTGATGATTTGGATAAAGATTGGATTGTTTGGATCAATTGATGATGTATCAATTTGATGATTTGGATTTGGATTGGATTGTTTGGATCAATTGATGATGCATCAATTGGATGATTTGGATGTGGATTGATTTGATTGGATCAAATGATGATGTATCAATTTGATGATTTGGATTTGGATTGGATTGTTTGGATCAATTGATGATGTATCAATTAGATGATTTGGATGAGGATTGATTTGGTTGTATCAAATGATGATGTATCAATTTGATGATTTGGATTTGGATTGGATTGTTTGGAAGGGATCCTAAAACTTGATTTGGAAATCACCCTAGGTGACTTATGATGTTGGTTGATTGATTTGAGCTAGCTAAATCAATGATCACAACACCAAATCCACCTTGAGATGGAAGGGGATTGATTTGGGCCAATGAAGTTGACCTAGAACACAAATCCACCTCAAGATAGAAGCAGATTGATTAGGTTGAAGACAAGGATTTATATGTAGGATAATGATCAAACTTAACGCCTTAGTCAATTCAGGAGATAACTCCTAAAACAAGGTTTAAGGAATTTGGTGTTGAGAGATGATGATGAATGTAAATGGAAGATGTGTTGTTGAAGTGATCTTTTGTAAAGTGCAAATGTTTAGGTCACACGGTAAGATGGGTATCCCAAATGGTGGAATGATCAATGAGAATGTGATAAATGGATGTTTAGAAAGGTTAAATGGAGGTTTGGAATGGTCAAATGGATGTTTGGATTAGTTAGATGAGTGTTTAGGATGATCAAATGGTCAAATAGAGACTTTGGGAGTTTAAACGGGGGTTTAGAATGGTCAAATGGATGAAATTGTTCATTCAAGGGGCGTATCTGCACTTCTACAGTAAAAACTATTAGAAACATTAGAACATGGGGGCATATCCGCACTTCTACAATGAAAAATGTTGAAACAGGGGGGCATATCCACACTTCTGCAATAAAAAGACTGGCAGAAATGTTAGAACAAGGGGCGTATCTACACTTCTGTAAT
Source organism: Sequoiadendron giganteum (assembly GCA_007115665.2). Classification (NCBI taxonomy): domain Eukaryota; kingdom Viridiplantae; phylum Streptophyta; class Pinopsida; order Cupressales; family Cupressaceae; genus Sequoiadendron; species Sequoiadendron giganteum. The sequence goes on along the minus strand of CM021101.1, from coordinate 11,891,095 downwards.
AAAAAAAAAACTGGTAGAAACATCAGAATAGGGGGCGTATCCACACTTCTACAGTGAAAAGTGTTGAAATAGGGGGGTGAATCCGCCCCTTTGCAGGAATAGTGACTTGGTTTGGAATGAGGGATTATGGCAAGGACTTGAAATGACTCAATGAATGTTTGACTTATCAAAATTTACTGGTTTTTCATAGAAAGACACTTTGAACAAGCACAATCCTATGATTAGTGTTAAGAGGTATGGCTAGCAAGGTCTTACTCTAGCATGAACAAAGTTTCTAGGGAGTCCTTGATATACACTCGGTACGTGAGACACAATCGTGAACGCCAGTCTATCACAAGCATGAGTTGGGAACCCCAGCAAGATACTGAAAGGCTCGGACCAACTCTTCACGTCTATTTAGGTATCACCCTAGCTTCGATGTTTTTCCAATTCTAACGCAACTAGATCGGGGTACAACTTTGGCTCTCCCCCCTTTATATACCCCACCGGTATGTGTGGTTGGGATCATCCCTTGGGGTGATGAAATCTCCAAGCAGATCTCGCTAAGAAGAAGACACTAATCATTTCCAACTACCTCCTTCCGATCCGCACAAAGTGCAAAGGGGGAAGGTGAAAACAAACTAATGCCCCCTTTAGGTAAAACAAATAAAACAGACACAACAAGCAGAAAATGTTATTTTCCCCTACTTATACTAAGTAAATAGATAAAGCAGTAAGGAAAGACTTTTAAAAATCAGAATAAAACAAAGGCCCTGCAAGCAAATGTTAGTTTTTTATCTTTTTCCCTTTGTGATTTTCAACAAAATACTCAAGATATTAGCAAGAAATCTGACTTCACCCACAAACAAACAGGGTTAGAGGATTAGAGCACACAAAAAACAAAAGAAAGAGACAAAAACGAAGCTAAAATGCAACTTTTTTACCTTCCCGAACATGTTGTTGAGGGAAAATCTGCCCCTCTACAGTGAAAAATGTTGAACTGAGTGGGAAAATCCACCCCTCTACAAAAAACAGTTAGCAAAAATGTCGAAACACCAAGGTTTACCCACACTTCTTTAGAAAAACTGTTAGCAAAAAAAATGTTGGATTGCGGGGGCATATCCGCACTTCTGCAGAAAAAAAGTTAGCAAAAACGTTTGAATGTGGGGGAGTATCCGCACTTCTATAGAAAAAATGTTAGGAAAAAACATTGCATTGTGGGGGCGTATCTGCACTTCTATAGTAAAAACTGTCAAAAAAATCGGATCGCGGGGGCATATCCACACTTCTGCAGTAAAAACTGTCAGAAACGTCTGAATAGGAGGGCGTATCCACCCCTCTGCAGCACTTGGGAGGGCAAGTCCGCCCCTCTACGGGGAAAATTTTCCCCTCTACGACTTGAACTTGCAAACAAGCTAAACAACAATAAATGTAAAAGAAAGAGACCCTTTTGTGGGTCCCACCAAGTGTTCCAGAAATGTGATCCTAATAAAATGTCAAGTCCTAAGATGAGATGCTAAATTATGCAATAAGAGAAGATAACATAATAAATGGGCACCTCAATGATTAGCCTAAGGCAAGATAAGCATAAAAACAAGATGACAATTAATTGAAACTGGTTATACCCTTATGCTGCTCCTTCCTTAGTTGGCCCTTTGATTCTTGAAGGGTTGTGTCCTCCTTGGATGACAAGCTATGTTGAATATGCAAAATGATATGTAATATGGATGAGAGTATGATGATTATGAGATGAGAGCTCAAATGGAAAATCGACAAGAGTTTGGTAGCAAAAGACTTGATCCCCGAAATGGGAGAAATGAGGGGGTATTTATAGGATAATTGGAGTTCTCTAGAGAATTCAATGGTTGAGATTAATCCAATAAGATCAAGATGAAGGGCTATGGTGAGTTGAGGACTCACAAGCCCTCACATCTTGACATGTGGAATGTGATATTTCTTAGGGTGGAATGATGTGGAAATGAGGTGGAAGATAAGTACATGAGGTGGAAGAGAAGTACATGAGGTGGATGAAGGACAAGTACCTTTGAGGTATCTTGGGGGATGAGAAGATTTCCTCAAAAAGGAACTTCTTGTCCCCAAATGAGGATGAAAGAGACATTTCGGGAATTTTAGAATTCCTCAAAAATCTCTATGGGAAAAGGGGAAGTGGTTGGAAGAATAAATGAAAATTAAAAATTTACATTCATTGGAGAGTTTATTGGGTAGAAGAAGGTCTCGAAAAAGCTAGAGATTTGTCACATGTGGGTTATGTGACAAGTCCAAGGTTCTATAAGTCCTTGACACATGTAAAATGACAAGTCAAGCCTTCTAGAATATTGCATGGGGATGGGGAAGACCTTGGAAAAACAAAAGTGAATTAAAATTTCACATCGAGAAGAGAGGAGCCTTGGACAATTAAATGTGATTTAAAAATTCACATGAGAAAGAGAGTCCAAGCTAGAAATGGTAAATGGGAAGGTTGACTAGAAAAGGTAAGCCAAATGTGGCTAATGATTTTGATTAAGGTTGTACAAACACAAGATTAAGATGATTAATGAGAGATTAGAAGCAAGTGGGAGATTATGGAGGATGTGACACTTAATCAAGATTAAGTGATGCACATCTTAATCACAGATTAATTAATTTAATCTGGATTAAAAGAGGGTTATGGAGAATGTGACAAGGAGAGAGAAAAAGGGGAATTAAAAATTGATTTTAATCCAAATGGGTTAAAAGACTAAATTAAATCATTTGTCATATTTATTTAATTTAGAGAAGAAAAGGGATAAGGTAAAGTATTTAATTTATTTAATTACATACTTTAGGAACCTTAGGCAAAAAATGAAATAATGGTTAAATAAATTATTTAATCACTATTAATGAAATAGATGAATAAAGTAGACGATTTTGATCATATGGAAGTGATCAAATTTGGATGTCTACAGTTTGGATTAGAGTGGTGAATGAATTTGCTATGTTAGCTTTTGGTGGGATTGGTGGTGGAACATGAATGATGCCAACTGTTGTGACAGGTGAAAGGGTTACGGTGGTGGTTTGGATTTGGGTTGTTGGAGGGGTGGTTTGAATGGTAGTGATTTGTTATTGTGATGCTATAGGCAAAAAAAGAGATTTTGATGTGATGTTCACATTTCCCGGATCTAAGAAACTATCGATGGTTAGGGGAGGAAAACCCAATCTAAGAGGTGATGTGGTTGTGAATGGAAATGGGGGAAGAGATGGTATGCTACCCTAGAAAGAAAAAGGATCAGCAACTCTAGTTGTTCCAAACAAACGACCTTCTCCTTGTGGTGGAGAAGTTTGTATGTTTGATTGACATGTTGGTGTAGCATGGAATGAAGATGAACTAGCAAGATTATGAAAGGTGAGTGGGACATATAGGTGTGATGGATTTATTGGGAAAAAATTACCAGGTGTGGTGTTGACAACCACCTCTTTGTTGGTCACAAGGCGATGCTTTTGTAACTCTCAAAACATTGCACTCCCCTTGTTTACATTTGGCAAGGTTGGTATGATGGCCAAGGTGGTGTGAGGTATTTCTTGATTGACATTTGGCGTTGGGGATGCATTTGTAAGAGGCATGTCCATACTAGTGTCTGCATCAAGGTCGAAAGGGAATTGGACCCTTCCTTCCACTAATGTGCTTAAGTATTTGAAAATGGCACTAACAATTTTGTGGTTCTCTGGATTTTGAACAATTTTCATCATTTCAGATTGTGTCATCCACATGTCTTCGTTTGTGATGGTAAAGGGGAGTTACTTGGGGGATTACTTGATCCCGCAAGGTTTATTTTTGAGGTTACCTGACTCATGCCCACGAAATTTGATATTTCGTTGATATTTTCCATGTTCTTGTATTGTGTTCTTGTTTGGACCATAAAAAATAGGGATCGTTTGATCCTAACCATTTAGGCTCAAAAGAGAAGAACTAGGGAAGTCAAAGATCAAAGAGGGTGGTAATGATGATGGGATAAATGGATGAAGTGAGTGAGTGAAACCTTTTGAAGAATTTTTGAAGGGTTATGCTAAACTATTAGGACTTAGATTAATTGTGATGGTTTGACTAGGTGTATTAAGTCAAACAAGATTGTAGTGAAGTTGTAGTCCCTAGGAAGTTGTGTTATCCTAGAGGAACTTGCACAAGCGGATGAATTGGCTAGGTGTGTTAAGCCAATCAAGGTGATTATGAACTAGTGAACCTCAAGAAGTTGCGTTATCCTAGAGGTAAATTCATCCAAGAGATTTGACTATTTTGGCTAGGTGTGTTAAGCCAAGATAGGGTGATGTTGGTTTAGCCCTTTAAGTTTAGCGTGAGTGATTTTTCTAAAGTTCTCTAGAAGTTTGTTGATGGAATGAGATTTGATTGATGGAGAGATGGATGAGGATGATGACTTTGATCTTGGACCTTGACCTAGACATGACTCCTTTTTACAAATCCTCGGTGTTGAAGAACATGCTAGACTTCCTATGTGAGGAAAGCAACCTTTCAAAAAGTTTGAGATTTTGTTGATAGTAGAATGCATACAAAGTTGGATTATTCCTTGAAGCCTTTTTATAGAAGTTGTATACTAGTATTTATCAGACTTTAAGGAGCATTTCAAGGCATTGTTCATGGGCTTTTAGACTTATCCTTTTGAACCTTGGTTTTGGAATCTTGAACTTTTAGGAAATCATTTGGAACAACACATATGAGGTTCAATTTGTCTTTTATCTTGGCTTAATGAATTCTTTTTACCAAAGGCACTTGCTTGCTTATGTTTCAAACTGTATGTCTAATGTCCCACTTTCTTTTTCATCCCACAAGGTCCATTATGTGGAAATCAAGGAGAATACGGAAAAAAATTCCTATGTTTAGCCTTATTGAAAACAAATGATGATAGAATCCAAGCACTTAGAAACCTCTAAGGATATGATCCCTAGGGAAAGCAAGAGTGTTCAAATTCGTCAAAAAAGGTATTTGTTTCCTCCAAGGGGTTTGAAATTCAAAATTATTTGTGTATGTTTGTTTTCAAATGTTTTGAGGACCAAGCAATGTATTTTTCACTTCCAAGCACTTTTTACAACCCTAGGATGATGAGACAATATTTTGTTGGGTTCCCACTTGGACGGATCCAGTTGCACATATTTTTTGCGGATGACTAGATGCTTGACCACACTGGCTCCCCTCCATGACACACACTTCTCAGGTCATCCAAGCATCAGTATCCATGAATCTCCCATGGCATACTTTTCATCTCTACAACAAAACCGCATATATAACGTGGGGCGGCTTCAAAGGACATGACCTTTTGTACCAACAAAATAGATAAGGATTTGGCCTTTTCTAAACAAAGCATTTTAACTCGGGCATTTTGTTTGTGGGGGACTATCCATGTGGTGAGAGACCATTGTTGCCCTTCTCATCAAAATAATCCTTGTGATTCTTGAACTTTCCTCAAGAATCCACACTTATATACTGATTGGAAGTCGTTTGGCTTTAGTGTGTTCCTGGTTGGGTCGTTCCCTTGGGTGATTACTTTTTCCCACAAGGTTGGCCTGCTAAGATAAACAATAGCAAGCTAGCATATCCCATAGTTCAATCAACCTTCGTTGAAAAAAAAAGGGAGAACACTCGCAATATACCATGCTCACACTCGCATGTTTGGTTCAATTTTAATTCCAAAAAATGAAATGTGGAGGCAATATTTTATGCAACTTAGTGTCACCATAAATACTTTTGATTCTCAAGATCATCGTGAAATGCACGAGAAGTGCATACACCTTTTTTAATGACACTACTTTGCAAAAACAATTACAAGGCACAAAAAACACATGTTCATTTTAATTCCCTCAAAGCAATAATGAGTTCTTTTTAAGCACCAAAGGAAATGTGAGATTCCCTTGTTCAATTTTTTAAATCTTTAAACAAAATCTAATATGTTGTTCCTAAGTTTCTTTTTAGCCTTTTGCAAACTTTGAAAGAGAATTTTTGTTATTCTTTTTAGAGCCCAAATTGAAATCTATTGAGTCCTAAAAAGCTTGAAGAGGTAAAATCCTTAAACTTGGAATTATAATTGTTTCCAAGAGTGTCTAGAGACACTTGATACAATAGAAGGATGATTTCATAAGAAGTTTTTCCTTTGTTTCTTCTTCCCTTTTTGATTTTCTAACCTGCAAAAATGCTCCAAATGTTAGATTAAATCAAGAAACAACAAGGTATAAGGGTTACATGAATCATTAAGCATAAAAGTCCTAAAAATTAGACCAAGTTATAGTGTGTTTTGACTTTCGATGTGAAATTGATAATTTTAATTCTAATAAAACTAATAAACACCTATACCATTAGATCGCTTATGAAATTTTACCCCATTTCAAAAAAGAAAGCATCAACAAAGACCTTTGTATGACCAAGATATCATCATTTTAAACCTGACTATAAAAATGCTAAAACAAAGGTATAGGCGCTGACACTAAAATACAGAAGCGCTAAAACAGCTTCAAAAGTGCTAACATAGGTACCAGAAGCGCTAAAAAGGGTGCGAGAAGTGCTTCAACAGTTCACAGAAGTGCTAAAAGATACCACAGATGCGCTAAAATGTTTATAGAAGCACTAAAACAGTTTACAAAAGTGCTAAAACAGTTTACAGAAGTGCTAAAACAGTTTACAAAAGCCCTAAAATAGAAGCGCTAAAATAGTTTACAGAAGTGCTAAAATAGTTGGAGAAACACTAAAATAGTTTACATAAGCACTAAAACAGTTTACAGAAGCACTAAAACAGGTGCCAAAAGTGCTAAAATAGCTAAAAAAAAGCGCTAAAACAAAGATTAACGCACAAAATTATCAAAAAACAATGGAATTTTAAGAAAAATGTGTTAGATTTTGCAATTTATCCCCTCCCTCAAAGACCAAAATTTGAACCCCAATCCTTAAGCCTACACAAACATGAGAAACAAACATACAATTAGATTCAAATGCAAGCAAGAAGAAGGATTCCCCATGAAATTCATCTACTAAACTTAAACTAGGAAATATGAAGAACAAAATATGAGAAAGCATGTAGATCCTAATTAAGTGAGCAAACTAGAGATCCCATGGGGGAATTGGTGCCAATTGAAATGTTGAAATTGGCCCTTTTCCAACTCCTTTGTGTGATTGTTGATGATTTGATGAGTGATCCACTTTGATGAAGATTCAATCAAGCTCCATGATGAAAAACCTGCATAACCTAGCTAAGAACTTGATGAAATGGATAATGTTGAGGATGAAATTGAGTATAATAAACTTGCTTGAATTGTGGATGATAGAATGAGAAGAAGAGTCTCTCATTTATAGATTTTTAAATTGGAAGAAGAGTGAAGTTGAGCAATGTGGGATCATTCAACATCCAATGGCCAAGTGCCACTTGTCAAGATGTGAATGGTTGAAGGTTGAGCACATTTTGATCAATGTGCATGATAAATGCCATGAGATTCAAATTTGAAATTTGAATCTCACATGTTGGAGGGAGAAGGAAATGGAGTTAATGTCACTTGGCTCAAGCCTAAGGACATGTAAGATGCATTAAATGCCTTGTTGGAAGGACCAAGCCCATTTGAATTTGAATTCAAATTTGAGGGAATATTCCTCTTTTATGCCATGTGAGGGAAAATAGATGAATTAATAAATCAATTAAATTGATTTATTGGTGCAAGTTACAAAATCTAAAGGATTTTAGTGATTGAGATTAAATTAATCAAGATTTGATCAATTTAATGAGAGATTAAGTGATCTGACAAATTTGACTTAGATTTTAGAATTGATTTAACTCAAGATTTGAGAGGAAACTGATTAAATAAATTTTTTAATTTATTTAACCAAATGTTAGATTAAATTAAATAAGGTTTTAATTTATGAGAAGACTTTAGGAATTTTAATCAAATAAAATGATTTATTTAATTAAAAGGGATATAAGATTAATTAAATTCAATTGATTAATTTAATCAAATAAGGAGAAAGACTTAATCAAATAAACAATGGTTTATTAAATTAAGGAACAAAAGATGATGAAAATATTGAGAATATGATTTAGGAGGAAATGTGATTAGTAAGTGTGTCGAACCGAATTGTACATTTTCCATGTCTATAGGAAATCCTTGATAACTCCTGGGAATATGTTGACAAGACGTTTGTTAAGGACGCTTTGGCATTTGTCTCTTAAGATTGATTATGTCATTGGCCAATATCTGAATGACTGGGTCCATAGAATTTACTAGAGACGGTCTACCAATTGAAATTATTTCTTTCATTTTCCAGAGACAATTAGATCATCCTCTATGTATACAATTCTATCTTGTGCAACAGTTATATCGGTTGTTCGCTCCCTTTTAATAATGAAACACACATCTAGTGGAAGAGTGTTTATGAAAATTTCTTTCAACAATTTAGGACTAGGCCTCATGTATTTATTAATCCTATTATATAACTTATTAAACTTTGCCAAAAAATCCCTCATTGACTCATCAACCTCCTTTTTCATTGAACCTAATTGAGCCACGAGGACTTGATCATCTTCTATGGACTTAAATATGTTCTCGAACCTTGTTCTTAGGGTAGCCCAATTGTTGATAGAACCTTTGGGAAGAGAGTAGAACAAGTCAGAAACAATGTATGTCAAAGATTATGCAAAGAGCCTCATATCAACATCATCATGTCCTATTGCAAGAATGGAAGAGGTAGCAAAAAAATCCTTCGTATGCTCACCAGGAGAAACTTTCCCATCTCCATTGAATTTGGGTATAATCTTCCTCAAACCTTTGGGCAAGTCATGGAGTTGCACACTGGCTCCAAAGGTTAGAGGACGTATGATGGCCCCCCATGGGACTAGTTGTGCCATTACTAAATTAAAGTTTACTTATGTAGGGAGGATAGTACTGCACAAAAGGAGACCTCGAAAAGATATCTTTGGAACCCCAAATAGACTAGGTTTAGGAGGAGGAGAAGATGGTTTGCTGATAGACTTAACTTTTTGGGTAGGTGTAAAATATGAAAAATCAATAGTTTCTAAGAACTCAAAATATTTATCCACAACCCCTTTTTTCTTATCACTCCTAGTATACGTTTTAGAAGCTAGGTTTCAACAAGACACTAATTGGCCAACAAAGTCACCAACTTTTATTTATTGATGATTTTGAGCAGGGTTTTGCCTATTATTTACCTAATTTCTAGGAGCTTGTATGGGAGGAGCTCTTACTATTGTAGTTGGAGGTGGTTTATTGTCTATGAACAAAATTTCCTGAGCATTCTTAAAGCACAATGCATTTTCTCTAATAATATCTCCCAGTCCCTCCTCTTCATCCAATACTTCATTAACTCTCTGATATTGATATTTGGTTCTTCTTTGTTGCCAAGGGAGCAACCTGAGGCCCATAACTATATCCTCTTGATCACCAAGCAACCAATCTATGTTAGGCTGGAGAACAGGAGCATTACGCTTTTGAAGAACCATTGTTATTAACCATAGAGAAACTCATCATACAAAAATTATTTTTCTGAATTAATCCCCAGTAAAGTTTCCAAACATTTGTTAGTTGATAGATTTATCACCTAACTCTATATTCTCACATCCACCAAGGAGACAAATGTAACTACAGTTGAATCGGTAATAATATAATTTTTGGACTGATTTTCTAAATTTTTTAAAATGTGGCAGCTACCTTTATTTGATATTCAAGGATTAACTTTTAACTAAGGTTGCTTTTAACCAAAAAGCAAATAAAGGAAGAGGCTTTTAACCAGAAAGCTTTAAAGGCATTCATTGACTTCATATAACAAAATGATACCACAACTAAAATTAAATTAAATATCACCACATAATCCCTATTAATAGATAAATGATACCATAGTGATGCAATGAATCAGAGTATATATCACCCAATAATAGATGACACACTTGTAGAAATTCAACATAAGAAAAACATATTCATACACCATAATTCAAAGATTATGAATGCATAAACTCTACCATTGCATTCTATATCAAGATAACAAAAATAATTGAATTAACCAAAGTTTTTTCTCTAATGAGAATCAAAATTTTCCCAAAAGATCCAAATCACATCAGCCAAAACCATATTTAAAGCATAGGAAATTGTCTTTGGTAACAGTTTCTTGAAAGTAACCGTACCGAATAATTAAAAGTCATTAACTTAAAGAGCCAAATTTAAAGAAAGTATCATTAAATACTAAAAAAATAACTATGTGTCACATCCATCCATCTCAGCCTCTTCATCTTTCGGGTTCTTGATCGCTTCTTATGCAACAATTTTTCTTGTGCCTTCATCCTGGATTTGTAGTCTTTGTACTTGGTAATAATTGCAAATATCTCCTTGCTCCCGAGTATTACGGTGACCTACAGTCCAGTCCTCCATTTGGTTAGAGAAACTTTAGAGTTGTTCATAGTGTTAGACCTTCAGTTTGCTTCAATTTTAAAGGAAATAAGGTGGACTTGCAATCTACCGAGTTTTGAAAAAGATTCTCTAGTCATTGTGGTAGGATTTGTTATCTCCTTATTAAATACTTCTTTGAATTGTAGAAAAACTTCCTTTGAATCTAGGATCTTCTCATCAAACTCATCAGTTATCTCTACATTTAGGTCATGAAAATTACCTTTAACCTCCACCAGCATGTCTAGATACCTATCAAGTACTTGAAAAATCTCCTTTACCAAGTTATCATAAATACCTAATTTCCACTCCAATGAGTTAGGCCAAGAAATATCTATTCCTTTCGATCATTCATAATTTTTTCATTGATCAACTTCATTCTGTCCATGGAAATCAACTCTTTTATTTCTTGTGAGAGCACGTAGAGGTTGCTTTGATCTTTCCTTTATTTTTGTAGCTTTTCCATCAATTCTTTCCTCTTATCAACAACTTGAGTGTAGAAGAGCACATATTTACTAATAAAGAGGATAAATTCTTGAGAAATTTCATCAATCCATTCACTAGCAGCATGAGAATAGCTCAAATTCATTTTGATTATTTGCATTGTAGACCCATAAAAAAATTCTACCTGAGAACTTGAGGCTCCACTGGATATAGAAGAGGGGACCAAAGAAGAAATAAAATTCTTTAAATCAAGAACCTGAGATTGTAATTTCACCTTTTCCTTTCTTTCTTCCATTATTTTCTTGATCGAAGCATTGATTGAATAATTAGCATGATACACATCACCTTCAAGTGTTTGGGGTCCCATATCCACATGTGTGATCTTATAGTTAGCCTTTTTTATTTCATCATTTAAATGCTTTATAGGATCCATAATTTCCAATACTTGATTACTAGAAGTAGGGTCAATCAACATTCTCGACATTTTCTGAGCTTTCTTTTGTCTTGAGGAAGTTTGGAAAAGCTTGACAACTGTATCTACTCCAACTATTGTTGTAGGAGTATATTTTCTCTTTTCCTCTAATGCTTCTTTTAGCCATACTAAGGGGGCTTCTACCAAAACAAAATCCTTATTTCCCTAAGAAATTTCTTTAGACTCACCAGGAGTGATGGGTATGTTTTACCCAGGGGAAGAGGGTACTACAGAAAAAGGAGGGAAATTATTGTCTTTAACAATTTTCTCAAAAATAGCCTCAGAATCATCAGACATGGGTTTTGTTTGGCTGGTCTTCTTTTTAGGAGTAGAGATGTCATCCTGTTCACACACTGACTTCAATTTATCCATCTCTTCAGGCTTTTCACCATCGCCCCTAGACTGATAATTTGCACTAGAAGACCTAGTAGCCATTCTCCTTGATGATGTACTCCCTGCAACAGTCTGAGTAGAATTTTTTTCATTTCTTTGAGATGATTCTGGTTCTTGAGTAGAACCAGTAGCTTATTGCCATTTTCCTTCTAACCAATCCCAAGTTATTTTCAACACTGGGGCAGCTCATATATTCATGTTCAAAACTTCATTTTTACTCCAATCAACCCTAGGATGAGATTTATCAAATAGTTTTTCATATTCGAAATCAATGACCACCGAATCTTTAGTTGCACTTTCAGAAACATGTAAAGAAAGACCGAAAACTTGTATTTGACTGAGAGTTAACCTCATATAATCCCTTTTCAAAACCTCATTTTCATTAATAAAATCTTCCCAAAAGTACTCAATAGAAGGTTGATGTTGATATGAACTCCCTCCATATAAATTCTATCTCATGAAACCCTTGCTATCAAAATTAGCCCTCATGAATAAATGTTGGAGGTTATATTCTTTAAGAATTTCTTCAGCACACTTGGCCATCTGATTATTTTTACACGTGGAGGAAGGAGTTATCAATGGGAAAGCATAAACCCGCTTCCCCATATTCATATACTTTACATTCACCACAGACATTTGTCTGTAAACCTTTAAGAACACCAAAAAATCTGCAAGATATGTAGGCAATTTCAACAAGGCTTTCTCAAAACCAATAGGAAAACTTGTAAAATTGAATATAGAAACATCCATACTTCACTACCAAAGACATTGACTCAAAAGAAAGACGTGTTTCAGGGTTTCCATCAAATTTCTTCACAACTTCCATCAAGAATGTATCATTGACAAGGAAAAAATCTCACATTCCAACCTACTTGGTAAACTATGGATAACATTTGTATACATGCATGCAAGAAGTTGGAGGTATCTATGGCTTTAATCCTGGCCAAAAGGATCTTTGACTAGCTATAATATATCTTAAGCAAGAGAATAAATGGAAGGTAGCAGTTTTTTGGAAATTGATTAATTGTTCATTCAAATGGAAATAAATTATCTTATCCCAATCAATGAACACATCCTCATCACAGATAACCAAAATAAACTAACACATCCAGTTTTCAAAAGATTCAATTTGTGCATTTCCAACAATGTGATGTAACAAAGCAATGACACCTACAATTTCTCCTTTGAAATGCATTCTCTTAAGTTTAGCAGGTAACTATGACTTACCTATTTTTTCTGACTTCAACCACCCCTTGGCCATAGAATTCTTGCACCACTTCTCATTTTCTTTGAAAAAATCTGTAGCCACTGCAACATACATGTCTTTTATGTGTGCTCTCTCAGGAATCCTTAGCGTTTGGGAAAAAACTTCAAGAGATATTTTAGCAATGACAATACCATCCACGAATGTGATTTCCCACATTCCTAGAATATAATTTCTTGCACGTGAGCCTTCCAAGTCTACACTTAGCACAAATTTTGGAAAAAATCTGGCATGAGCTAATCTACTTTCTAATAATTTTGCGTCGACAACAGATTTTTTGTTACTTTCCAAATGCACCTAGAATTCCTCCAGCTTAAAGGATCCCAACTTTGTGTCCCTTACGCCAAGCCAATGATTTCCAATTTCAAACTGCATGAGCTCATAGCGCATGAAGAAACACTCATCTTCTTGGAGAAGTAATTGTAGATAGTGGGTACAACTGAAGACTCAACCAACTAAGTCTCTACCACCTTAAGCCATGTAAAATGACAAGATAGGCATTTGGTATAGTATTAATATGATGCTTTATTTGATCCTCGATAAAATAAATCCTAAGATTTGCATGCTTTACAAAAATCCTTGATAAGACATCTCTAGGTTGTATTGTATGCCTTATTAAATGTATAGGCGACACCTTGAAACACGTGGGATGAAAAACACATCACCTTGTCATGGAAAGATGAAAATTTATAACCTAAAATCTGGAGTTACGAAGTTGTGGAAACCTTTGACTCTCTGACTAAATTATAGACCAACATACTTGATGCTACAAAAGGAGAAACAAGTTAGGCCATTAGGAGGTTAGGGAAAACATGAACCCAATGACAAGGTTTAAAAACACCAAGAACTAATGACTTAAGTTTCAAAACTTAGAGAACACGTGACAAAAGGTTAGGAACTTAGAGGATCCCACTAAAAAGGCCAGAATAAAGATATAGAAATTAGAGTTAGGTGGAAGAAAATAAAGTAAAAACCAAGGAAGACAAAATTAAATATACATGATACATAATATAACCATGGGTAACATAGTTGCTTTGAATTTCTTCTTGGTTGAGTCTTATGACTTGCTGTTCTAGAGTTAAGCTATTATAATCATATTGAAGATAATTTTGTTATCTGGAAATATTGGATCATGGTAAGGGTTTTTTGTGCTTAATTGTTCTATGTTTTTTACATTGGTTTAGCTGTCCTTGTGTTAAACAGTAATTTTGAAGTTCATGAAGCGTGTTGGGACTTATTTGGGTCCTCATCGAGCATGTGTTTGGTTCATTCTAATTCCACCCTAGAATGTTTTGTTGCTGACCTGATTTTAATTTAAATGATGTATGGTCAACTTTGGATATGTTTCAAAGTTGAAGATGGTATAAATAGAGGATGAGGTATTAGTGAAAGGTATGCAAAGACATAGAGAAAGATAGATGTGAAACAATGTGCATGTGATGTGAGTTTGATAGATCAGTTCGGAATCTAATTGTTGAGTTTCCAGATGCAGTGAGCTGAAGGGGTACTCTATCATTCATGCATGTCTACAAGTGGTTGAGTGAGTCATGGTGGAAATATTTGTTCCATTGAGATTGTCTTCTCTTTATAACATATCTCTTTTATCTTCTTTGTATCAGTGTGGTAGTGAGCCCTTTGGGTGGTTAACCCTTGTTGGATAGTGAGTCCCGATTTGGATAGTGAGTTTTGTTTTGGTAGTGAGCCTTCTCTGGAAGTGAGCCTTTGTAATCAGTTTTGATTATTCTTTATACTATGAGCTAATATTCACTATGGTTTTTCCCTTATTGGGTTTTCCATGTAAATCTGATGTTATTGTGTATGTGTGATTCTTTTCAGTTTCTTCCTTTACAGTTAATGTTTAATCATTTTAGTAGTGTAAATGATTTCTGATTGATGTAATTTCTGGTGAAAGTTCTAAAGGTTAAAAAAATTCACAATTGATTCACCCCCCTCTTAGTTTTCTTGTTCAACAATTGGTATCAGAGCTTGGTTCCTTGGAGAAGAGCTTAACCACTTAAGGAAGGTCCTGAATGGTAGACAAAATCACTTTTGAGTATCTAAAGTTTGATGGAACTAATTATGCTATCTAGAAAATACTAATGGAAGAATATATGGAGTATTGTGGATATGAAATTAAGAAATCTTACAAGATTTCTTAAACCCCTCCTACTAGTGATCTGAGTACAATTGATGAAATCAAGGTGCATGAAGAAAACAATAAGGCAACGTTCATTTTGAAGAATAGTCTTGCACATTCTGAGTTGATTAAAGTTCAAAATCTAAAGACTGTTAAATAAGTCTAGGATGCTTTAGAAAAGGTACATGAAGGAGATGAAAGGGTCATAGAAGAAAATTTGTAGAATTTGGAGACATAGTTTGATCTCCTTCATATATTTGAAGATGAGAACATTAAATCCTATGTACATAAATTGGATGAGGTGGTAGGTGGAATGCGAGGACTTGGTGCTACAATAGATGAATCTAGGATTGTAAAGTAGATTCTTCAAACACTCCATGATGGATATAGTGAAAATGTATCTTCTATTTAAGAACATATAGACTACAAGACCTACAATAAAGATCAATTATTGGGAACTTTGACATCTTATGAGTAGAGAAAGTCGAATTTGAGAAATGGATCCAAATCGAAAACTGCTTTCAAGGTTACAAGAGCTAAAGATCTAGATGAGGACAACCTTGATGAAGTATAATCTAACTTTGTGAGAGAAGGATGAGGAAAGGCTCTGGTAATTATGAAGGTAAGTTACCTTTTAAATGCTTTATTTATGGAGGAATAGTTCATTATCCTTCAAGATTTCTAGAAAGAGCTAAGAAGAATAAACAAAGATTTAGCAAAGAAAACAAAGGTAAGAAGATGAAAAAAGCATATTATGTTAATACAGATACTAGTATTTCTAATGAGGAATCTAATAATGGAAATTTTGATGACAATGGATGCTTGTTCTTGAATATAAAAGATGAACCTAATTTTGCTAATTCTGAAAGATAGATGAAAGGATGTCTTCCAGAGAAAGAGAAAGATAAATATATTGTAATCTTTGCCCTACATGATAAACAAGAAAAGAACTATTGGGTTATTGATAGTGGTTGTTCACATCACATGATCGGTGATAAGAGTAAGTTTGTTAAACTTAAAAAATATGATGGAGGCTTAGTTATGTTTGGAGATGATACCGGTGCTAAGATTTGTGGGATAGGCTAAGTAAGTTTTGATCGCAAGAATAATAATGATGATTTCTACTATCTTAAGGGATTAAGGCATAATATTTTGAGTTTTAGACAGATGTGTAGTAAAGGATATAATATTATGTTTGAGGATAAGAAATTTGAAATTAAGAAAGGATTCAAAATAGTGTTTACTATAGGAAAGAAGTTTGAAGGAAATATATATCAACTTAAGGGTGTTGATGGACGTTGCTTTATGACTCAGATTAATGACAGTTGGTTATGGCATTAGAGAATGTGCCAAATGAAAATTTGATAACCTAGTGAGGATTAGTGTATTATAATCCATGAGAGATTTACCAAGGATTACAAATCCTATTAACACTATTTGCAAGAATTTCTAGTTTCGAAAGCAAGCAAGAACCAACTTCAGATCAAAGAAACAATCTACTATGAGACTACTGGATTTAATTCATATAGATCTTTGTGGTCCTACAAGAGTGAGAATTCTAAAATGTGAAAGGTACTTTATTCTTTTGATTGATGATTACTCTAGGTACACATGGGTTACATTTATTAGAGAGAAATCTAATGCATTAGATAGATTCAAGATATTTAAAGTTATGGTTGAGAATGAAGTAAATTGAGAATAAAATGATCAAGGTCTGAAAAAGGTGGTGAGTTCACCTCCCATGAGTTTAATACATTTTATGAAGTTCATAGAATAAAAATATAGTTATCTACTTCAAGAAATCCTCAGCAAAATGGAGGTGTCGAAAGGAAAAACATAACAATTCAATAAGTTGCTAGAGAAATGATTACTGAAGTTGGTCTACTAGAAGTTTACTAGAGAGAATCTATTCACACTATTGTTTATGTGTTCAATCAAGTTCAAGCAAGACTGAACAATAGTAAGACCCACTATGAGCTATGGTGTGGAAGAATCCCTACTCCTAAGTATTTCAAGGTATTTGTGTTGGAGCCTTACAACATGATCATGAAGTGTAGATGGTTTGTGGTTGTTGTTCCTATATTTTCATTGATGTCAACATGGTAACAACTATATAGGAAGTTTACTTGGTTTACGGGAAGTTGTTCTTTTGTGATGAATTAGTGTGTTGGTATTTGAGTTTGAAATTCACTTAAAGAACTGATATGAATCTAATCTCTTAAGCAAGTTATCACATCTCATTCAAACAACTATATCCTAGATGTTGAGAAGTTTCGGGTTGTGAGAATAAATTTATCTCTGATAGAGTTCAAATTTATATTTTACTATTGTTCCTTATTCTGTATATTAGTGTGGGAGAATCCGTATTTTCTTAAGGAGAACATTTATTATGCTACACTTTTTTGGTAGTCTCTATGTTGATAATATGATGAGAAATTGATGTGCTCTTAGATCCAGAAGGTGTTTTCTTTGAGGATTGTTTGTTGGTTTGGAGATTCGATGAATTATGTCTAGTCTTGGTCGACCTAACATATGCAATTCACTATGAAGGCTAGTTATGCTTTATGGATGTTAGCCAACTTGGTATAATGATCTACATGGATAAAATGTTTTAAATCATATATAGGGTTGACAAGAATATTTTGATTACTTTATATTTCATCTAATTAGGCCGACCTAATTGATGAATAAAATATACTTGTATATATATGAGATGTTTTGAAAGAAAGTGAAGGAATGAAAAGTGTGGTGAAGGGAAGTGGAAGAAAGGTGCGAAAAGGATTAGGGTGTATGTGAAGATCCGAGCCTAAATGCTTTATCAGTTGTGATCAGAGCTAATTTGTTGAGTGAATGCTATGTGAGGCAATACTTCATATTTAGAGCTTCAATGGAACTGAACCCTGCACATTGAAGGTGTATTCTCTCAGTTAAAACTCTTGGTAGTAAGCCACTATCTTTGTATCTTGGTGGTTAGCCATATTTTGTATTCAAGTAGTGAGCCTTTCAAGGATAGTGTGATTTTTATACGGATCTAGACTAAATTACATTTTGAATGCTTAATTAAAACAACTTTGTGAAATTTTAATTCATGCATACATTAACAAAATTATGCATCAAAACTTAAGATGAGAAAGAGAATTTAGAGAGAAGAAGATAGAAGATGCAAATAGATTTTGATTACAGAGTTCACCACAAATGTGACTACATCTCCGGGTTGGCTCCAATAGAGTACAACTGATCTGATTAATCTCCAAAATCAAGTACAATGCACCAAGACCATTCCTTCGAGCACTTCGGCAGCATAACAAAACTCTGACGTACAAGAATGGCTCAAAGATCTCCTTTCTTCGTATCACCTGACACCTATTTCTCTCACCACTTAACTTCCTAAAAATTCTCTTCCTTTCACCCCTTTTTATACAAAAGTTTCACCCATTTTGGTGAAAACCATAAACTTTATTAAAATCCCCCATATCTCCATTTTTACACAATAATCCCTCATTTATACATAAAAATATATAATAATTGATTTAAGAACCTTAATCTTATCATTCCTGGGCTTATATTGTTTTGGAGGTTTTGATTTAATCTTTAAAAAGATTATTGTTTGTTTTTATTTTTAAATTAGGAGAGTTGTTTTAAAAATTAAGGCATTCGAGGTTAACCAATTAACAAAAGGAATAGATGCCACTTAATTTACTAAAGCCATTTGATGGCTTATCGGCGGTTTAATATTTTTCTAAGCCAGCGGTTGGGGGTTCAACCCCCACTGCTAGCTTTTAATAGCCATTTACCAACCTTTCTTCAACAAAAGAAACCGCCCACCATATATAGTTAGGCGTGCACAGTTTGGTGCAACGGTGAGCCGGCCGACAATTACAGAGGAGGTTGCAGGGTCAAGCCCATCCAACAAACAAAAAAACTTGCAACCTGTCGGAGGATGAAAGAGAGGCCATGTGGCGAAGCCTGATTTGTCGATGAAGCTGACGTGGATGCCAACTAAAACGCTGACATGTCCTGCCAACTATGTTGTCGACTGTATGCTGGCTGTGCTACCACGTGGATACTGATTTTATTGTACAAATGACATGTGTCCACCACGGATTGGTCCACCTTTGATTTGCAAGATGCTGATGTCATCATGTACGGATGCTAACGTCATCACTGTACCTTCAGGTCAACAAAAACTTTGACCAGCTGTATCTTGAGCATATGACATCAAATTTCGATGAAACGAATGTTGTCAGAATTATCTCAATGAGCTCTTCGCGATGATGCTAGTTCCATCATTTTCTGAGACGATCATTTTTTTTCCTTCTAGACACCATTTGATCCTTATTTGACCCTACCTTTTGACCGGCCATAACTTGTGCAAACAGACTCCTTTTCGCTCCGTTCAAGTTGTGTTGGACTCAAGACACTGAGATCTTTCTAGTGGTGTAGATTCTGGAGAGAATAGAGACACTTCAATTTTCACTAAAAATTTCCACTAGATTAGGCCTCCCCACTGAAGACCTTTTGGACCTCCAAAAGTGACATTTACTCTAACATTAAATGAGGACTTGGCCTCCCCACTTGTCCTGTATCCTCTATACATTTGCATACCTGGCTCACAAGCACAATGAAGACTGTAATAAAGTTGTTGAACATAAACATTATTCTATCACTTCCATAAGCTTCTACATCAACTGTTGTAGCCACTAACCAACAAAAATTGACTAGCATCAAGTTGAACAATAATGCACAAATGAAAGAGAACAAATCAACAACAATTCGATCCTTCACAACAGGAACATTTTTACCCAAGGGACCATCAATTCTTTCAATCATCATTCCCTCATGCTGTACTGCGGGTGCATCCTGCAACATCTGACCCTGGTTAGCTACTCTAAGTTCAAGTTTAGAACCACCTGTACTGACAGACATAAGAGTTAATTCTTTACTTGCATTAATTACCCTCTTTAACTGCCCTGTGTTTGCAAAAGAACGATCAGTCTTAATCCTGTGAGAATGTACAATATATTGTATGCCATCTTTAAACAAGTGATAATGATTCTTTTCCCTATAGAAAATAGCTTTCCTGTCATATAAATAAGGGCTACCAAGCACTATCCTACAGATATCTAGTGGAACCACATCAAACTGTACTTCATCCACAAACTTACTAGTGATTGTGAATCTTAAGGTGCATTGTCTTGTTACTTGCAACTTATCATTTTCACAAATCCAGCCTAGTGGATAAGGTTTCTTATGCTGTGTAGTTTTTAATCCCAAGTTTCTTACAACACTTTCATAAATTAAGTTAACTTGAGAACCACTATCTATGAGGGCATCAATTTTACTGTTCTTAGCAACAACCCTTAAATGAAAAAGCTCATTCCTTTTTTCATCTTCAGAGGCATCATTAACTTTAGAAGTAGAAGCACAACTATCAAAGGAAACATTGGAATTAGGAGTTTTACCTTTCAAACCCATAGCTATTATCTTAGTTTCATCATTAGAATCAGAACCAAGATCCATAACAACATTTGTGGATTTCTCCTTACCCTTCTATTTCTAATTCTATCTTTGAGCCCACTTAGGCTTCAATTCGGGATGCAACTTCCAACAATGATCTTCATTATGACCCTTCCTATCACAATGAGAGCAAGAAAGCTTGTCATCCTTCTTAACTATAGCTGCCTTCTTTCCTTTCCCTATCTCTGCAACTTTAGAAGATTTCTTTATAGAGTTATCATTATCGATGAAAGAACCCTTTCCCCTCGACTCTAAGTGTGTAGCTTGAACAAACACTTCATCTAAATTACAAGGGTTCAATACCAAAATGGAATGTCTAAGATATGAATGCAGACCTCCTATGTACTTTAACAAAGTATCCTGGGTGTACAAAGGTACATTTAATGCAATAGCCTTCTTTCTAAATTCATGGGTGTACTCTTGGACAGTTTGACCTTTCCCTTGCCTAAATATTTGCCAGTCCATCATTAACTGTTGCATATGTCCTAGGGGATGAAACTGCTTCTTAAGAGCATTAACAAACTCTGCCCAAGTTAAACTGACTCTACCATGCTGTGAAATTTCTGCCTTAGTCTTACTCTCCCACCAGGTTAAAGTTGTACCTCCTAACTGAAGAGTAGCTAATTGGATCCTATCAACATCATCTAATAGGTTTTGGACTCTACAATAGACTTCTACTTGATGAATCCAATCATCCAGTTTTTCAGCATTAAGTTCACCACAATACTTTGGTAAATCAAATTTTACATCCAACTTAGTTTTAGGCTTATGCCCATTCTTGAAAGGATTAAAAGAAGTAGAATAAGGAGAAGATGGAGAAGAGGGAGAAGAGGGAGGAGAAGGAGAAAAGGGGTGATCTGGTTGCTTGCCACCATCTCCATTTTGTTTCCCTTTCTTGTCTTCACGAACATCTTTCTTCAATGAACCTCCTTCATGTTCCTTCCGTTCTTGTCTTTCTTGGAAAAGGATGTCCACCTTAGCCTTCATCTTGAGGAATGCTCTTTGGAATTCCTATTCACTGATTTCTTTAGGAACCTCCATTCTAGACACAGACATCTTCAGAAAACTTCTTCGCTTCCCGATCTCAGGATTAAAGTCTTCAAGCTTGCCTTTACCCTTCTGAATCCTGGATCTCGTTAGCATTCAAGAAAACAACTACAATAATAGTCAACTGAGCTCTAATACCACTTGATCTGTATACAGATCTAAACTAAATTGCGTTTTGAATGCTTAATTAAAACAACTTTGCAAAATCTTAATTCATGCATACATTAACAAAATTATGCATCAAAACTTAAGATGAGAAAGAGAATTTAGAGAGAAGAAGATAGAAGGTGCAAACAGAGTTTGATTATGGAGTTCGCCACAAATGTGACTATGTCTCCGGTTCGGCTCCAATAGAGTACGACCAATCCGATTAATCTTCAAAATCAAGTACAATGCACCAAGACCATTCCTTCGAGCACTTCGGTAGCATAACAAAACTCTGACATACAAGAATGGCTCAAAGATCTCCTTTCTTCGTATCACTTGACACCTGTTTCTCTCACCACTTAACTTCCTAAAAATTATTTTCCTTTCACCCCTTTTTATACAAAAGTTTCACCCATTTTGGTGAAAACCATAAAATTTATTAAAATCCCCCATATCTCCATTTTTACACAATAATCCCTCATTTATACATAAAAATCTATAATAATTGATTTAAGCCCCTTAATCTTATCATTCTTGGGCTTATATTGTTTTGGAGGTTTTGATTTAATCTTTAAAAAGATTATTGTTTGTTTTTATTTTTAAATTAGGAGAGTTCTTTTAAAAATTAAGGCATTCGGGGTTAGCCAATTAACAAAAGAAATAGATGCCACTTAATTTACTAAAGCCATTTGATGGATTACCGGCGGTTTGATATTTTGTTAAGCCAGCGGTTGGGGGTTCAAGCCCCGCCAATGGCTTTTAATAGCCATTTACCAACCTTTCTTCAACAAAAGAAACCACCCACCATATATAGTTAGGCGCGCACAGTTTGGTGCAACGGTGACCCAGGCAATGGTTACGGAGGAGGTTGCGGGGTCAAGCCCGTCCAACAAATAGAAAAACTTCCAACCCACCCAAGGATGAAAGAGAGGCCACGTGGTGAAGCCTGATTCATCGATGAAACTGACATGGATGCCAACTAAAACGTTGACATGTCCTGCCAACTGTGTTGTCGACTGTACGTTGACTGTGCTGCCACGTGGATACTGATTTTATCGTATGAATGATATGTGTCCACTGCAGATTGGTCCACCTTTTATTTGCAAGATGTTGACATCATCATGTATGGATGCTGACGTCATCACTGTACCTTCAGGTCAACAAAAACTTTGACCAGCTGTATCTTGAGCATATGACGTCGAATTTCGACGAAATGAACACCATCGATATTGTCTCAATGAGCTCTTCGTGATGACACTAGTTCCATCATTTTTTGAGATGATCATTTTTTTTCCTTCTGGACACCATCTGATCCCTGTTTGACCCTACCTTTGACCTGCCATAACTTGTGCAAATGGACTCCTTTTCGCTCCGTTCAAGTTGCGTTGGAATTAGGACACCAAGATCTTTCTAATGGTGAAGATTTTAGAGAGAATAGAGACACTTCAATTTTCACTAAAAATTTCCACCGGATCATAGTGAGTCCTAGCAATCAGCCCTATAATATTTTGTATCCAGATATATATATTGTGATTTAACCCTCACCGTGGTTTTTCCCTTTTGGGTTTATCATGTAAAAAAATCAGTGTTCATGTGTGTGGTTGCATTGATTTGTTTCTATGTTCTCTCTTGCTGATTCGGTCAGAATTGTGAGAATGGTTAGATGGATTTTATTAGAATGGTTTTTTGGAATATTGATTCACCCCCCCCCCTCTCATTATTCTAGATGTTCAAAAATTGGTATCAAAGCTTGGTTCCTCGGAAGAAGCCTAACAACTTAAGGAAGGTCCTCAAATTTGAGTATAAGAATTTTTGTTCCTTTGGAAGTGAACTCTATTGGATATTTAGAAGAAATGGAAGATCTAAATGATAAGTTGATGAAAGTAAATGTGTTGAAGCATGTGACCTATTAGTTAAGATAGATGAAATTGTCTTCTACCTGTTGCAACAATTAGATGAAAAGAAAAGAACTAAAGAATGTCAGGAAATTGAAATTCAAAGGAAGATGGATGAATGCACAAAGCTTGAGGAAGAAGAAAAAATCTTGAGATATGATTAGGAAAAGGCAAGAAGTTTTGAAGGAAAATTTAAGGTAAGATTTGCAATACTTGATGAGTTAATTACTTCTTAAAGACCGACAATGGATAAGAGTGGTTTAGGGTTTGAAGAAGGTCAAAATTCTAAAGAAAATAAATCTATTGACAAGAAGACTCAATGCAAAGATGGATGAATCAAGAATCTAATAGGAAATTCTAGAAGAACTCATGTCAAATAACTTGATGCTAAAAGGTATTTATCTTTCAATGGTGTTTGTCATTCCTGCAAGAAATTTGGTCATAAGGAAAAGGACTGTAAAAGTAAAATGAATGATACCCTGTCATTCTCTGGAAAATGTTTAAGTGTGAGAAGGTTGGACATAAAGCTAATCAGTGTGAAAATAAGTTGAATAAGAGATAGAATGGAAGGAAGAATGTTGTTTTCTATAAGTGCAACAATCCAGAACATCTTGCTAATAACTATAGAAGAAGAAAAAATATTTATCCGGCGAAAAGAATGAACAAATAATTGATCTGGAAGAAGTAAGGAAAGAGATGAAAAGGATGTAGAGAAAGGAAGAAGAATTCAATAAATTTGAATCAAAATCATTAGTCTTATCTATTTCGACCTTCGGTGCAGATATGCCCATCAATTTATGAGTCTAGCAATAGATAAGGGGGGGTAATTATCATAAAATATAATAAACCCCCTCATTGATACTTATGTCACATCATAATAGAAGTTTAGAGAGTAATTCAGAGTTTCAAGGTCTAAAGGAGAAATCAAGTGGATTTGAAGCAAGCTCCAAAAGCATGATATCTATACATTCATTATTGAAATTTATAGAGGTATTCCTACTTGCACAATCTTTCAATTTTATTCCTATGGATAATTCAAAGGTTGTGAATAGTGCAGATACAATGCAAGATAATTTGAGAAGATATTTGAAGAATGTATTAGAAGAGTCTATCGGTGCATTCTCTTGCATCCCTCATAGAGTGTTTCCCATAGAAGATATCTATGCATTTTTTACAGTAAGATTGAGGAAATGTCACCAGTCCATCTGAAATTCTATGGAAGAATGAATTAGAAGAGAATCATGATGCCTATAAAGTGTTAATTGAGAAGAAGTTGGATGTTTGGAGGAAATCCCCTGTGTTTGAGTTTGATGGGAATTATGTTTGAATAGTTTTGAGCAGAATTCATAATGAATCTTTGTGGATTGATGAAGTACATTTTATTACTAGAGAAGCAATCAGAGATGTAACCAGTTTGTGTTCCTCTAGAACAACTCCCAAATGGAAGGTTGTGAATGAGAAAGAGATAATTGAGGTAACCGGCATGACTTTTGAAGGAAAAGAGATTGATTTCAAATCAATTATGGATTTGGTTATCATGTATGTTTCTATGGCCATTGGTCACAAAGTTTTCCTACCTAACAATGATCTCATAGTTTCTACTACTAATGTACATATTTTTGTTGATATGGTTAAAAGAGGTATGGATTATGACCTATGTGAATTAATTTGAATACATATTTTGAATAATTTAAAGGAAATTAAGAAGAGTAAGAAGAATACATTCTGATATGGCAATCTGGTTGTCTGCTTACTTTTATACTTTTTGAGAGAATTACCAGTGATAGGAAGAATAGAATGGTCCAATACAAAGCCTATTTCCCATCAAATTAGGAACTTCATGATAATTCTTGGAAATTTGGATGCTCAAGGGACTACTCTTGCTGCATTCTTTGGAACATTTCAAATGAGGATGAGCAAAAGATCAAGGATTCTAGTAAGTGTTACTAAAAAGTATTCCAAAAATATCAATTTGATAGTGTCTACAAATTTTTGTCACATGGAAGTAGTTAAATCAAGGTTGGCTTGGATATTTGAGTTATACTATGAAGTGTTAGAGGTTGAAGTTGATTATTATGCAAAAAATATTTTGGAAAGCCCGTAGAATCCCAATGTAGAAGGTACCTTTGGTAGTGCAATCGAAACAGGGAAGAAAAGGAAGAGTGTTATCAAACAAGAAGTTGCAAAAGGAAGGGAGTTAGAAAGAGCTCAACATGAGCATGAAAGAATAAAAATTCAAGGAGCTTTAGAAGAATTGTAGAAGGTTATTCCTGACGCTAATTTTGATTCATATATTTTTGTTGTGGAGAATCTCAGAAAGATGGTTAATTATTTGAAGGTGTATATCTCTAGACTACAAGTGCATGTTGGAATTGGGTCTGTTGAACAAAATATAGAAGATATCAAGGAGAAATGTGCAAATTCAAATAGCTGAGTGATGAAGGAATTAGAGAGTGTACAAGGTTGTGAGAAAGAGGCATAGGAACTTTTTTTTTTCCTAGATTGGTCTGGTAGTACACTAAACATAAGAGATGAGATAAAGAACAATGAAATATGGATGAGCACTCAATCAAATACATAAAATTGATAGAATATAGAGACAATTAGAGGTGGTCCTACATTGTGTAGCTTTAGGACAAATTATTTTCCCTGCAGGACCAAAGAATAGAAGTTATTAAGAAGTTTGTGAAACCCAGAGACATGGTTAAACTCAAGCACATTTATGTCTCTAGTGCTCTTGACAGTGTTGGTGATTTATTAGAGATTAATATTAGTCCCAATACTTTAGCAGATGGTATAGAGTCTTTAAATAAGCTTGAATTATTCCACAAGACTCTTGTAAGTGAAAAAGGTTCATGGGAAGAAGGAAAAGTGTCATGGAAGGTCATTCTAGAGAATCTCAAGGGTTCTTCTTCTTCAAGTTGATTCAAATTTGTGTTCATATTTTTTTCGTTACATTTTGATGCATATATACATATATTCCAAACCCCATCCTTTGCCCTTGATTTCAAAGGGGGAGAGATAGAGATTGGTAGAAGAATTTTTTTTGTGAAGAACAATTTTCATATTGGAAAAAAAAATTGCATGCATGTTGCCATCAATGCCAAAGGGGGAGATTGTTGGAGCCTTGCAACATGAGAATGAAGTGTACATGGTTTGTGTTGGTTGTTCCTATGTTTTCATTGATGTCAACATGGTAACAACTATATATGAAGTTTACTTGGTTTACTATAAGTTGTTCTCTGCCAATAATTTTCTTTTATAATGAATCATTGTGTTGGTAGTTGAGTCTAGAATTCACTACAAGAACTTATATGACTCTAATTTCTTAACCATGTTATCATGTCTCATTCAGATAGCTATATCCTAGATCTTGATAATTTTTGGGTTGTTATAAGAAATTTATCTCTAACAGAGTTCAAATCTGCATTTTAATGTTGTTCCTTGCTCTGCGTATTAGTGTGGGAGACTCCACATTTTCTTAAGGAGAACATTCTTATACTGTAGTTTTTTTGGTAGTCTCTATGTTGGTAATATGATGAGAAATTGATGTGGTCTCAGATCTAGAAGGTGTTTTCTTTGAGGATTGTTTGTTGGTTTGGAGATTTTGTGAATTATGTCTAGTCTTGGCCGACCTAACATATGCAATTCACTATGAAGACTAGTTATGCTTTATGGATGTTAGTTAGCTTGGTATAATGCTCTACATGGATAAAATGTTTTAAATCATATATAGGGATGACAAGAATATTTTGATTACTTTTTTTTTCATCTAATTAGGCTGACCTAATTTATGAATAAGATATAGTTGTATATATATATGAGATGTTTTGAAAGCAAGTGAGGGAGTGAGAAGTGTGGTGAAGGGAAGTAGAAAAAAGATGTGAAAAGGATTAGGGTGTATGTGAAGATCCAAGCCTAAATGCTTTATCAGTTGGGATTAGAGAAGATTTGTTGAGTGACTTTTTTGTGAGGCAATACGTCATATTCTAAGCTTCAATAGAACTAAACCCTGCACATTGAAGTTGTATTTTTTCAATTCAAACTCTCGGCAGTGAGCCACTATCTTTGTATCTTGGTAGTTAGCCATCTTTCGTATTCAAGAAATGAGCCTTTCAAGGATAGTGAGTCCTAGCAGTGAGCCCTATAATATTCTGTATCCAGATATAATATATTGTGAGTTAACCCTCACCATGGTTTTTCCCTTTTTGGGTTTTCCATGTAAAAATCCTAGTGTTCATGTGTGTGGTTGCAATGATTTGTTTCTATTTTCTCTCTTGTTGATTTAGTCAAAATTGTGATAATGGTTAGATGTATTTTATTAGAATGGTTTTATGGAATACTGATTCACCCCCCCTCTCAATATTCTATATGTTCAAAAATTTGGAAGAAAATTTTATATCAGACGGGATGAAGAAAATTTAGAGAAGTTTGATGCTAGAAGTGATGGAGGTATTTTTCTTGGATATTCTACTAGAAGAAAAGATTATAAATGTTTCAATAAAAGACTGAGAAATATTGTAGAAATCACAAATGTCAAGGTTGATGAAGCAATGAATAATTCTATTGAAGTTGATGGGAATGTATATGATGAACTTGATTGTGCAAGGATTGAAGAAGTTGTTGAAGAACAGGAAAAGGATGAGTAAGATAATCAAAATGGAGAATAAGAAGAAGAAGCTCTGGTGGTGTCCCCAAAGACAACTAAATATGTGTAGAAAAATCATTTAAATAGTTAGATCATTGGAGACAACACAAAAGGAGTATTGACGAGAAGCAAAGGTATTTCTTGTGAGATAAAATTTTGTTTACTTTCTAAGATTGAACCAAATACTGTAAATGAAGCATGTAAAGATGAGCATTGGATGGAAGCTTTGAAAGAAGAACTTATGTAGATTTAGAGGAATCAAACTTTGGAATTTTTCCTTAGATTGGTAGATAGAAACATAATTTTATCAAAGTTGGTATTTAGAAACAAGTTGAATGAGAATGGAGAAGTGGTCAAAAATAAATCAAGGCTTGTGTGTAAGGGCTACTCAAAAGTAGAAGGCATAGATTTTCATGAGATTTTTGCTTCGATGGCAAGAATGGAAGCTATCAGGATGTTCTTAACATTTTTTACTCATAAATATTTTAAGGTCTATCAGATGGATGTTAAGTCTAAATTTTTGAATGGTGAGCTAGAAGAAGAGGTCTACAAGGAACAACATAAAGGATTTCAATTGTTATATCATCTGAATATGGTGTGTAGATTGAAGAAATCTTTATATGGATTGAAGCAAGCTCCTAGAGCTTGGTATGCAAGGTTGGAAAAATATTTGATTCATTAAGGTTTCAACAAAGGTATGAGAGATAATAATATGTATTTTAAAATTGAAAATGATAAAATATTGATTGAAGTTGTATATCTTGATGACATTATCTTTTGAGAAAATGAAACTATGTGCAAGATTTTTTCCAAAGAAATGCAAAAAGAATTTGAGATGTCCATGTTTGGTGAGATGAATTTCTTTCTTGGGCTACAAATCAATCAGATAGAGAAATGGATTTCTATTTCATAGTCAAAGTATGTAAGAGAGATGTTGAAGAACTTTGGGATGGATGGTTCCAAATCAATATGCACTCCTATGGTGACTAGTTGAAAATGAAGCAAAGATGATGATTCACCTAAGGCTAATAAGAGAAAATGTAAATCTATGATTGGTGGACTATTTTATTTGACTGATAATAGACCGGATATCATGCATGTAGTTTATCTTATGGCTAGATTTCAAGAAGATCCTAAAGAAACACATGTTGTTAAGAGAATATTCAAATATTTGAATGGCACTCTAGATTATGGCTTATGGTATCCTAGGGATACTAAATTTACACTAACTTTTTATACAAATGTATATTGGGCTGGTTGTGTAGATGATAAAAAAAGTACAAGTGGTGGTGCATTATTTCCTGGTTGCATAGTGGTGGCTTGGTTGAGTAAAAAGAAAGATTCAATTTCTTTGTCCACTGTTGAAGCTAAGTATATTGTTGTTACATCTTGTTGTACAATTTTTTTATGGATGAAATAGACATTAAAAGATATCAAAGTAATGTATAATGATCCTATTTCTATTTTTTTGTGATAATACAAGTGCATTTAAAATTTTAAAGAATCCAATGATGCATTGGAGGACAAAGCATATATCTACCAGGCATCACTTTTTGAGAGAGAAGATTATGGAGAATGAAGTAAAACTAGAGTATGTACCTATGAATGATCAGATTGTTGATATATTTATGAAGGCTCTTTCTAAAGATACTTTGAGTATCTCTGAGAGAAGTTAGAGGTTATTTCCCCTCCCTTCTTGAACTAGATCCATATGGAGATGCATCAGTCTGGTGGGTCTATGGATCTATCTTTCATTTGGACTGATGTTTTAGTGGCTACCTCTCAAGGGGAGTAGGTAGTGTCATGTGTTGTCATTGAAAGAGTATTTTCTTTTTAATGTCAATGGGGAAATCAATGTAAAATATCATTTTCCTTTGCCATTGAATTCAAAAGGGGAGATGAGGAAGATGTGAAAATAATTATCTACTAAGGGGGAGAAGCAATAAGTAAAATCATGAAAAGTGTGTTCAAATTTATTGTGTTGCCTTTAATGGTTTTCACATCATGTGTTGCCATCAATGACAAAGGGGGAGATTGTTGCAAGAATGAATATGTTGTCATTGATTTCAACTGATCCACTAGTTATCAATTGGTTGTTGTTGTCATTGATCTCATGGATGTAGGTTATTGGCTATATATGTCGACGATATTGAGAAGATTGTAAAGGAGAAAGGTTGCAGGTGTTTAGTGTTTGCTCTGGGTTTTTCTCTAGGATTTTATCTTATATTTGTGTGGTTTAGATATATTGATCATGGTTGTTCAAAGATGTTATATCCAAATTTTGGGTTTCTAGATCATTGTACAGTGTGAGTTATGCTCACCAGTTGCGAACTATATTTTTTAGGGTATTTGGCTAGGGTTCGAGAGAAATGTAGTTGCTCTAGATTTCTTCTTGGTTGAGTTTATGGCTTG
Source organism: Sequoiadendron giganteum (assembly GCA_007115665.2). Classification (NCBI taxonomy): domain Eukaryota; kingdom Viridiplantae; phylum Streptophyta; class Pinopsida; order Cupressales; family Cupressaceae; genus Sequoiadendron; species Sequoiadendron giganteum. The sequence continues at coordinate 11,860,321 of CM021101.1, read as the reverse complement.
CAGTTATAGAGTTAAGCTGTTATGATCATATTGAAGATAATTTTTTTGTCTAGAAAAATTAGATCATGTTAAGGGTTGTGTGTGCTTAATTATTCTATTTTTTTTACACTGGTTTGGTCGAACTTGTGTTAAACAATACTTTTGAAGTTTGTGGAGTGTGCTGGGACTTATTTAGGTCCTCATTGGTGCAGGAGCACCTAGGAAACACTAGGCATTAGGAAGTCTAGGATGAAGTTTTGTTTTGATGTGTTACCTGAAGGTCATGTTGACCATTGAAATAGAGTTAGAGGTTTAATAACATGTCTTGATTAGGAGTGATCAAGAGTGATCAAGAGGTTAAGGAGTGAAAAGGTTTCATGAGGTTAGAAACTCACTTTTCCTAGTTCTCTAGGAATTGGCAAAAGTGGCAAAATGGTACATTTTGCACCTTTACCACAAGATACCTGTAATAATTGACCAAGGGGAGGCATAACTACCTTTGTTAACCTATAAAGGGGGTGCCTCGACCTAAGAGAAAGGTTGGATACATTCGAGCTTGAAATCAAGAAAAAAAAGAGATTGTTACTATGGATTTCCTGGTTTTTGCTTTAGATTTGTGTGTTAATGATTTGATCAGGCACTGTGAGTAGTGTAGGATGTAGTGTAATTATCTTTCAAGAATTGTGTGGAACATTAGTTAGTTAGTTTCTTTGGTCCAAGCATTATTTTGGTAGTTAGTTCATTTCTTGTACCTATTGTTCTGACTGGCAGACTATGAAGAATGGAGAACTAGTCCACGTTCCCACTGTACTTGGTGTATGAGATTTTGGGGATTGGGGCTAGACTCCATGTTTGTAAATATGGTATAATTAGGAGTTGTTAGGAGTCAAGGAATCATGGAGAAAGTCTTCTCCTAGGCGAGCTTGACAGTGCCTGGCTAGGAAAGATAGGAAGTGCAAAGCACTTGGTTTGTAGGGGTGACCTTTCCCTGTCAAGTCATGGTGTGGAGAGGTAGATAGATTCCTTGTAAAGACTTGGCATGAAGGAGGAGGCTTCACCAATCCATTTGGGTGGAGAACTAATTGACAGTTTGCTGTGTGGTCAGGAAAACCTAAAGAAGAGACCTAATTTGCCAAATTAAAGGTCTGACCTATGTACGGATAGTTGAGCGTTGAGACCTTTGAAATATTGAAGTGGTAGGCAAGAGGACCAGGAACCCCAAAGAAAGATTCAGGGTTTCTTGGAAGACTTGGAAGAACAACCCTATTTTCTCAAAGATGGAGACCTAATTGGGGCTCAAAGGCTAGTAGCCTTTTTAACCCTAGATGAGGGCTTGGTGAAAGCGATGAAAGAATGGAGTATGGTGAACTTACAAGAACCCTAGGAGGATGGTGTGAAGCTAGTGGAAAAATCTCTACACCCCTACAAAGATCAAATTGAGTGTTGAGGTTAGGTTAGCCTTTAGGGTAGATTGAGGGCTAAGGAAGAGTTAGAGGAAGTGCACCAAGATTGACTTAGTAAGTTGATTTGTATTGATAGTGGGGTTGGAAAGGAGAACCAAGGGAACCTAGTCATGTGGTAGGTCCTATAAGTTTAGGTGGTAAAGTGAGACACCATAGGGGTCTACCAAGGAAGATCTAGAGCATTTAATAGTGATTGTTTCCATCCAACCCTACCCTATCACTCATCAAGAATGTTTTTGGTTCACCCTCATTCTAACTCCAACCTAGAATGTTTTGGCACTGACCTAATTTAAATTTAAATGATGTATGGCTGAATTTGGATACATTTCATAGTTGAAGATGGTATAAATATAGGATGAGATATTAGTTGAAAGTATGTAATGAAATAGAGAAAGATAGATGTGAAGTTTATGAAAAATAATGTGTATGTGATGCAATTTTGGTAGATCAGTATGAAATCTAATTGTTGAGTTTTTGGATGTAGTGATTTGAAGGTGTACTCCATCATTCATGCATGTCTACAAGTGGTTGAGTGAGTCATGGTGGAAATCTCTATTGCATTGAGATTGTCTTATCTTTGTAACATATCTCTTTTATCTTCTTTGTATCAGTGCGGTAGCATTCCCTTTGGGTGGTTAACCCTTGTTTGATAGCGAGTCTTGATTCGTACAGTTTCATGTTTTTGTAGTTATACTTCTCTAGTGGTGAGCCTTCTCTGGCGGTGAGCCTATGTAATCAATTTTGATATTCTTTAAATTGTGAGCTAATCCTCACCATGGTTTTTACCTTATTGGGTTTTCCATGTAAATTTGGTGTTACTGTGTATGTGTGATTCTTTTTAGTTTCTACCTTTGCATTTAATATTTAATAATTTTAGTAGAGTAAAGGATTTGTGATTGATCTAATTTCTAATGAAAGTTCTATAGGTTAAAATTTGTTACAAATGATTCATCCCCTCTCCCAATTGTCTTGTTCAAAACATAATAATATTTTGCATCCTAATGATGGATCACATAGTGCGATCTGAAACGTTGATCTAAAAACTATCACACAATTTAATCAAGAAGCAACAAATTCTTATTGATATGGACTGTGGAAATATAATATCTTTGGGTGAAATATCCTAAAATCCATGGTATAGTGAAATATCCTAAAATCCATGACAAGGTGAAATCTCCTAAAATCCATGATAGGGTGAAATACCCTAAAATCCATGACATGGTGAAATGTCCTAAATTCTATGATAGGATTAAAATTCTGAAATTCTATGATGGGACCAAAACCTTGAAAAGGTCTATTTTTTATGTTTTAAGGATTGAATTTTTAGCATGTCAATTAATAATAATGATATTTGTTAAATGTGGGAAAATGTGGGTTCTTTTCCTTATAATTTGAGGTAAAATTGATATATTAGATGTCTAATTGAATTTTGTTCATGTTTGACTAGCAAATGCAAGATGAGAAGAGAGGAGCTATCATAATAAAATTATTAGAAGGAGATTAAATAAATCAAAAAGGGGCTTTCATATGGATTTGTATCAATGCTTGTTGGCTTGGAAGGTGTTGTGTATCCCAAGGTGCTAGGAGGGAAATATAGAAAATATTATAACTGAATTAAACCAAATATTAAAAACAACTCCAGGATTTAATGTTGGCCCACATAAGAATCTATGCCAAAGTGTGTGCCAACTATGCAAAATGTTTTGGGGATCAATAACAATGATTTATTTTAAATTTTCAAATAAGGACAAATACCAATATTAATCTTGTAATTAAATTTTAATTGGAGATAAAAGGGGAATATTTTGTAAGCATTTAATGCACCTCCAATATTAAATACAAATGTAAACCACCCTAGTTTCTAGATTGATTTGGGTCATTGATTAGAAATGAATCTCAAACCTTGATTTGTACTTGAAAGTCTGTAAAAGGGATCTTTTCCTCATTTTTAAAGGGTTGATATGGAATTATTGTAATGAAATTTTGAAGTTAATACAAGAGGAGACATTGAATTTGTGGTGTTCTCATTCTTGTTGTTTCTTAATATATGCATGGTTCCTTCTTTTGATTTTATTTCTAGTTTTTAGTTTTAGTTCATTCATAGTAATAGAAAAGTTTTGAATATATTTGATGAATCTGTCACTCATACCATTTGTAATTTTATTCTAGTAAGTTACTTTATATGGATAGTTTGATCCATTGATTGCATTAGTTCAATTTTTGATGTTTATGCATGTTATTCCAAAATATTAGGTATATGTGTAAATGTTTATAATCTAAAAATGTCAAGATTTTCTTTGAAGATTGTACCATTTCTATGGCATTGGGAGTTCAACTTTGATTAAATAGGAATAGCTTATTTGGGGGTTTATCTATCTACAAAATTAACCATTTTTATGATTGACCTTAGGTTTTAGATTTATTTTCTCTAAACCCTTATCCTTTTGTATTTCATTTAAAAAATCTGGGTTAGTTTTAGGAAAAAGCATAATAGTAAAACTACCATATTTGATGATTAAAATTTATTTTCAAATTGAAGATCTAAAAATACGATTGATGTTTTATGTTCCAAAGCACAAGCTAGAATATGCTCTTGCAGAGGAATGTAGAGGAATTATCAAAAGTGATTCTACTTTAGTACATTGATCCTAGACAGGTGACCTTTTGATGGTGATATCTTTCTAGTATATGATCCTTTTTATGAGCTCTGGATATAATATGCAGACATTATTTTAGATGTTGTGTCCCAAACTGCAAGCTGAGAGGGTGTTCTACGATGAACTATGGTAGGATTCTTAGATTTTTCCTTTTTAGTTGATTTCCTAGAAAATGGGACATGATAAATATAAAATATATATATGTGGTAAAAGTAGAAAAATAAAAATATAATTCACAAGTTGAAGCTGAACAAAGAACTTCCAACTCTTAGACAATGATTGGGGTTCATAATATTTTACACCTTTATGGGAGAGTACAAAATCTCACAATCTCAACATAAGGAGTCTTGTGTTTCATTTTTCCAATCTTGTTCTACATCAACAAATCCAAAAACATCACCCCTCAATGGTGATGAGGGCTCTTTAGATTTTTTCCTTCTTGTGTTGGTGATGCCTAACTTTAAAAAGCTTGAAAATAATTTTTATTCTTGAAAAAAATAAATTATCCTCATGAGAATTTAGATAATACTTCTTCATCCAAGATGGAAAAGTTTCATGGACTTGGATATTAAATTCTTTCTAAAAGTGGATATAATAAAAACATGAAACAAGGAGTTAAGGGTAATTTTAGGTCTACATCATATCTCTCTAAAAAGGGTGAAAACATGGAACAAGGAACACATGTAATTATGGTAGAATCATGAGTGTAGCAACTATTCTCCCTCATGCAGCCTCACAAAACTTCTCTTTTCATGCATTCTTGCATTCATTCTTAGTCTCTCTCATTTGATCTTTCTCTCTTTCTCTATTCTCTTCTACATATTTTTTTCTCTTTCTCTCTATAGTGAAGATTTGTTAAATTCTTGTCTCAACAATAGCTAAAGCTCTCTTTCAAGCAAGCATGTCTCATCTATCAAAGCCAAGATGGGAGCCACCAATTGTTAGTATCGATCTCTTGTTTACTTTGTCTCATCTATTTACAAATGTCTACTTGTCTCATTTATTACATTTGTGATAGGGGATCTCCTCCAAAGTGTGGTTTGTTTCTATCACACATATTGTCTATTACATTTTTTGTCATTTTGTAGAGGTGGAAATACCAAAATAACACTTGTCTCACCCAATCTTCTAACAATTAAATTGATTATTAATTCATTCATATCATCAATGAACTTTGGTTTATTGGTCTTGAGGAAATTGACCAAATGTCTAAGGTCTCATATCTATTGTTAAATCTTGAGCCAAAATAAATTGCATCTTCTTGCTCCTTAGATGCTAAAACTAGGCTACTTCCATCCTACCTCCTAATTGTATCAAATGCAATATTAGAAGATATATCTCATCTTGGAAATAGTAAGCACCCACCAAAGTTCACAAATCTCTACCCTTCTCAGGATTTATGCATTTTATTTCATCATCCACGTTAGTCCATAATTCATTAATGACTTCTTTAAGAGGAGATATTTGCTATAGAGGTGTAACACTTTCAAGAATTGGTTGTTCAATTACCTGGGATGATGAAGGACCAGGTTCATCTCTTTGATGGAGCTTAAGAGGCATATTTTTTAACAAACTAGTTGTATTATCAAGATTTTCATAATTCTCAAAATTAGTTCTTGTATTTTTCTATATGCACCCTTATAAGAAGGATCTACCCCTCTCCTTCTTTCTTCAATAATTTAGATATTGCCCCATTTTTTCTCTCCTATTTTTTTCTTATGAACCTAATGGAAAATTATTTATGAGATCCTCAATTGGATCATATTCATGGATAAATGTTGAAATATTATACAATGTCCTAACATCATGAATAAAATGTCTAGGATCATGGTTCCTTATTTTATCAACCTCATTCCATAGGGTAATAATTTATTTAAAATTAATTCCAATCCCTCTCTAGTTGTCACCATGAAATATTAGAAGCTGAGTGTGGAGGTTAGAATTGTATATTGTTTGTAATTCCTAAAATCTTATTTGCCTCCTTTAGTTTCCATATACATTACAAGTATGTAATTCTATCTAGAATAGGCTTAGGTAACATATGGGGTGCCACTAGAGAGCCATAAACTTGTATTACTGCAACATCCAAATAAAAGAACCAATCTCCCTAGTTGTGATATGATGGCACTCTCAAATTTTTCAAATTTTAAGTTCTCATTTTGAAAGTTTTGCCTCTGCACTTTCAGAAGTACACCTGATAAATCTGTCTGAGTGACCCACTTTGGAGGGTAAGAATTTGAAGCCAAAATGATTTTCATGCAAAACCCCTTGGTAGACGTATTCAATTGACATATGTGAATGTGTGTCAATTTTAACCTTCCCACAATGAGTTTTGTTAGGGTTTCGAAAAGCAAAGCTGGAGGGTTTTTGTGCTTTTCTATTGTTTGCAAACTATCAATTTTGCAAAGTAGCCGCTTGTTTGAGCTTGCATTTTGCAATTGGTTGATCGTCATGCCATAAAAAGTGTTGTTCTACATTCTCCCCACCTAAATGAGCTCGTATGTCAATTTTCATAGCCTCATGATCTGATTTTCTATTTTTAGCAGATCAAAACCAAATGCAATTTATCCTGTTTTGCACCTGCATTTTTAGAAACCTTTCTGAGAGGCCAACTTTGAGCTTCAATATCTTTTGATGGGTGATGGTTCAAGAAAATTACTTTTGAAAACATGCTCAATGTACCAAAGTGATCTACCATGTCCAGTGGCAGCTTGCCAGGAGTTGATTTTTTATTTTTGCAAAATGAAAATTGGGTCAGTTTCAATTGGTTCAGAACAGTTGTTTGTTGCAGAAGGTTCGAGTAGGCAACTTTGACAGTTAATAAAATTTTCCCCGTGATTGATTTATCTTATCTGTCTTTTAGATTGCATTCTTTGGACTAAGGTCTACATTCTTGTAAGTTTTCATAGCTCCAAGGGGTCATTTGACTAGTTTTCCAGGCTGATTCCAGAGCCCACCTGGCCGGTTTTGCTCATTTCCCAAAACTGCTTGAAAGCAAATTTTAATGGAAACCCAGTTCATCCTTTCACTTCAAAATGCACTCAGAAGTTTCCTTTAATAAATTTGAGAAGAAAAGTTGTTTGAAAATGATTTTTTTTTTAGCAGGGCCCACTCAGGACCTAACATGCATTACACAGTGTGAGGTTGCAAGTAATGCATTGCCACCTATTGCAGAATAATTTGGTTATGAAAGGAATGAATTTCAAATCCATGTTCCATCAGTGGAATTTCATTCATCATTGTCATAGGTTTCTTCCATCAGCTTAAATAGAGGGTGATGTTTCACTTGAGTTGTCATGGAATAAAATCACAATACATTTTGATCTTGATGTTCTGTTTGAGAAGTTACTTGATGTTGACAAGGAAAATCCTTCATCATGATAATTATGGTTTGGATTTCATGATAATGTAAATACATATCTACTTACTGCCACAAATTGGTGATGAAATAAGATCCAATTGAATTTGGATGTAATTGGGACATGCATTCTGTGAGGTAACAATAAGTCCTTCAATTTGGAATCATGGGGTGATTTGACTGCTGTAATTGTATACAACCTACTAAGTTTTACTAGTGGTAGAGCATGAGAATGGAATAAAGTTCATCATCTTTGGAGGAAATTAAATCAAAGAGCAATGAATGTGGAAGCAGGTCGAGTTGCATCCATAAGCTACAGGATACTTAATGAGAAATAATAGAGGAATGTATGGGTCAAAATACTGGATAGAGTATCATTTTTTTTTGAGCTTCCTAGAAACCAATGTGGAGCAACCAGTGCACATGAAGGTAAAATATGGGAAAAAAATGTGTTGATCAAAAGGAGAGAAAATGTAGTAAGACAATCACGCTTGGATTTGAGTGGAGGGGTCCAAAGAGACTGATGGGTGCCTGTAGTAAGTGTGCCTCAAAATTGTTTAAAATTTGCTACCTTTTGCGCAGCCAAAGCTTGAAATTTTTAAGCAAATGAAAGGTGGAGCCTTTTGCACATAGGCATGCACAGCCACCAAAGCATTGAGGGTGTGGGGATTCAAGAGGCCGGTGGATGGAATGTTCTGCTGGTGCTGGGTATGCCAATGTTTCTATTGAAAATGCATTAGAAATTTACAAGCAAATGCATTTGGTGACCAGCTTGCTTTGGGGAAGTGAGAATACATAAATTGGAAGCATAGGAAAAGCGTGCATTCTATCGAGAATTCCATTATGCACAACCCCATGAAATGCCATGATTGCATGATATACAAAGTAGGTTTGTTGAAACTGCTTCGAAACTCCCAGGAAAATGCAATTGGTACAACAAAAGTGGAAGCTTCAGGAACATGTTGTGGACATCCATCAATATGTGAAAAGCTGAAGGAGGGTATGTATAGTATTATGGAGGAAAATTCCACCATAGTTGCAGGCTACACACAAAATGGATGTGTTGAAAAGGCTTTAGCAACTTTCTTAGGAAAATGCAAAATAAAAGAATGGAATGCCATTCCAGAGTACATGCATCCACCAAGGAATAGAGGGAAAATATGAAAGGGGCTCAATGCATCATTTGTAGTGGGGGAAACCAATATGAAGTGGTCATGTTGTTTGATTCTGCCCAGAACAAAGAAATGGGAGTTGCCATGATGGCACAAGATGATTTGTAGAGCTTGAGAATGAATACACAACAAAGAGATTAGGGCACAAAGCGTGCACACAAAGAAGCAAATTGGAAATCAATGATGGCGAATGGAGGATGAACTCCAACACGATCTAAACTATTACCTTCCATATCGCGATTCCAAGATACACACGGGTTACTAATTGCGATAGCGAGGAAATGAGGAGTGGTCCCATGAAATTTTTAAAGGGGGAGTATTTTATAAAGTGAATGCATATTCACTCTCTTGGCTGGAGGATAAAATATAAATGGAAATATTTAATCACCCACCTACTGTTTGTTAAGTGGTGGCTAAAATAAAGCATGTGAACAGAGGGAAACGTTTTATTAAGCCCATGGTTTAATATTTACAAGATTTTATTTTATTTTGACATAAAGTAAAATATCATGTGCTGGGAGGTAAATCTTTTAAAGGTGAAATAGAGCCATGGGAAATAACTTGAAAAGGTGAATAAAATATTCACTAAAATTTTGTCTGTTGGGGAATGTAATATTTTTTCTGTGCTTTTAAATGCAATATTGCAAGTGAAGTTGTGGTAAGTGAATGTTTTAAATAAAGCATTTAAGACATTATATGCAGCTAAGACATAGGGAATTATATTTGCTAGATGCAAAATGAACAGGAAAAAAGGCTTTCACGAGAGCAAAATTGTTTTTTTTTAGCAGTTGGGTAAAGTGAATTGTGGAGATTCTCATATAGGCATATTTTCTATTGGAGAGCAGCTTGGGAAAATGCAGTTTTAGAGGCAAAATAAGTTTATTGCAGAGAGAGGAGAGAGGCTTTGCAAATTACTGATCAATGAGAGAGAATTTTCAAGATGTCATCAACAGATCAGTTTGAGGGCTTCTTCTGGAACATTCCATTCTTCTATATCTTTTCTTCTTCTCTCATTGTAAAAGAGTTAGCAATTTAGAAAGTTTTGGGTCATGTCTAGGTGAAGTTGCAGAGAAAAATGTAAAATCTGGTAGTTATAGAGAAATACAAGTTAGGTTTTGAGTCAATTTGTTGTAGGTTTTGAGTTCATGGAAATATGATGTTTTATGACAGTATTAGCATTTGAATTAAACTGATAAATTTGAGCTCATGTCTCTCCTATGTACAAGCATATTTGAATTTTGAATAAAATGATCAAGGGTTATGGTGTTCATCTCACTATTGTGGTGTGTGAAATTCTTGTTTTAGCTTTAATTCAAAGAATTAATTAAAATTCTTAAATGAGATTGTAGGTTGATATGTTTTGTACAAGGATTTGATAAGTAATATTGATTTAGGGTGCATATTGGTGATATTGTAATGCAATATTATCAAAGATCTTATATGCTATGTGTTGAATCTGTTATAAACCCTTAGGTATATGTGAATTTGATTCCTCCAATGGAAGTAAGGTACTGATCTAAGTTGCATCTATTCTTTGTGTTCACCTAGAGCTTGCTACAAATTGAAAATCAATGAATATCTTTTACTTTGAAGTATTGTTGTGACTATCTCATGCTCCAAATGGTTGATGTTATTGATGAACAACCAATTCTATTTAGTTTTATCCTGTTATGTTGAGCTATTAAGTGAGATTATCTATTATTGTTATTGTTTTTTATGATAATGGTGCAAAGGTTATAAACACATTAAGGGATCACCCTCTTGGGTCTTGCAGAGCCCAAAGTGTAGGAAGTCTTTAAAATCCTCATCAATTGGTCTAGGTCCTTCAAGCTTCCCTTGATTGGAATTTTCAATTCCATAGGTAGATTAGAAGATCAACCTGGTTATAGTAAAAACAACCTACAAAATGGTGACTCGGCTGGGGACATTTTTGAAGATTAGTCTTCCTTACAGAGTCATGAGCTTGTTATGATAGGTTCAATCTCCTTGTCAAGTGAGTCAATTCTCATAAATGTTGCTAGAGAATCTATTGTAATTCATCTTTCAATGTAAGTCCTGTCTAGATTTGTCCATATTTCATGATTATTTCATAATACCTCACAAACTATGAGTGGCGACTCTGAGATCTATGCACCAGTGTGCACTATTTGAAAAGAACTGAGAAAGAACCAAATAATTTGTAGTAGAGATGAAGTAGATTCGAGCTCTTGTGATGAAGTACCTTGACAAGTTTGAGGAAGGAATCCATATGATGTCATATTATTGGATTAGGAGGTGTTGCAGTGCTTGTACTGGTTCTTAAAGAAATTTAACCTACGAAGAAATTCCAATTGATCAATTTTTTGTCCTCTACCAAGAGGTGGTGACTCTATCGAAGAACCTAATGAAGAGGTGAATATGGTTCTAGATCTACAAATATTTCAAATCAGAAGAACCATTTTTAGTGGCTGCAACAATTCTAAGTATTTTTCACTCTTGGTTTTCAAGAAGTTGTGTATGGAAAGCATATTTGAACATTTTAGGAAAAAATTGGTTCCCTATTAGATGAATTTTCATTAAGAAAGGGAATAGTAGTAGTTCTTTCCATACTTCTAAAATGTAATATGTAATGTGATTTGAGAAGTATGTCTATTTTGAATTATGCCTCTGAGAAAGCTTAAGGCATAAATATTTAGTCAATGTTTCAGAATCATGGTTGAATTTGTAAATGATGTAATTGTTAACCATGTATGAAGTTGATAATGATTGAATTTATATACAAGAGTGTTTCCCTATGAAATGGAAACTAAAAGTATGCAGGGAAAACAAGTTGTCCCAAGCCCTCAAAGGGATTTTATTATTGAAAGGTATATGCCATTGGTTTTCAATGGTATTAAAGGTTTCCAGAACCTAATCCCTAAAAATGTTAGAAAGTATTTTCCCAAATTCACAGGGCAAAGTTCAGAATCATCCCCTAAGCATCTGCAAACATTCATGGATGTGATGGGGGATTTTGAGGTAAATCATGAGGAAATTGTTATGAAATTGTTTGTTCAATCCTTAAAGGATGATGCCAGAGATTGGTTCTCATATTTTCCATCATGTTCTATAGCTTCATGGAATCAGTTTACGACAATATTTGTTGAGAAATTTGGTGAAAGGTTAAATCCAAGTGTGGTGAGGAAAAACTTTATGGAGATCCATATAAGTGAAGATGAGTTGGTCCCTATTTTCAATCTTTGATTTGCAAAGGAAATGAGAGAGATCCCAGAGTACATAAGGCCAAATGATGTTGAATGCTTGGTTGTGTATCTTGGTGCATTTGATAGTAAGATGGGATTATTGTTAAGGGATAAAGAGTCTGCAACATTACTTCAGGCATATCAAACTGCCATGGACATTGAGAACAATTTGAAATAATCTATGATGAAAGGGTATCTAACTACAAGTATTGATTATCCACACACACCTCATGCCTATAGAATTCAAGGGTCACATAATGGAAATGATTGTCAAGATGACAATTCTTTTTCTTTTATAATCTCTCCATCATCAAAGTATGAAGATCATAATGAGCTCCAAATTGAATGTCAACAAAATTTGAGCACTGTTGATCAAAAGTATTTTGTACAAGAATTATATGAAATGAAGAGACAAGAGGGAGAATAACCATATAAGTTGTTTTTGAGATTTTTGGATGCTTTGATAGAAGTTCCCAAAGATTCCAGACCTGAGGATTCTGTGTGCATTGATTTTTTTTTCAGATTTATGAATCTGGGCTGAGTACTTTGCCAAAGGAATTGAAGCCCCACAACTTTGATCAAGTACCTGATTGGATAAGGAGTGTAGAATCAGCCAAGTGTAGTTATGCACATAATGTGAATTCTCAAAATGTAAACAACAACTATCCTGAAATAAATCATACAACAATGCAAACAAATGAAAATAATATGTCATAAAATGAAGTTCCATGTATGTTAGAGGATGAACATTGTGATCAGCTCACAATCAGTACATGTGCAGATTTTTGCAGCAGTAAGGAAGATGAAAACACATGGGATGACAATAGAGTAGATATGCAAGAATGCTTCTCTTGTGATATCTTAGATGAGGAAGGAGTAAATGAGATACATAGTCGTATTCCATGTCATGTGACCAGCGATTACAAGGCATGTATTGCTGATATTTCATTAGAAAATAGTGACTATGACTCTGAAAGTGCAGCCTCAAGCATTCATTCTGAAGATTTTGAACATGGTTTGTGTAGTGATGATTTCTCTTGTGATGAAAATCATGATGAGGTTGATAGTTCTGATTGCTTCTCTGAAGATTGTGATTCCTTTTCTGAAAATGATATCGAGCCCTATTCCTCACTTGAAGAATGCAATGATATAGATGTTCTTGATGTCATTTGTCCACAAGTGAAGGAACAAATTGTTTGTGGTGAATACACCGAATGTAATTTGGGTTCACTATCAAAAGAGAATGTTCATTGTGAGAGTGATGCAGAGTTTGAAGAAAAAAATGTGTGTGATCAGTATATTGACTTAAAACATGATGTTGAATATGATGAAGATGTTGATAAGTGTACTTATGCCCCTGCTCTTCATGATTGTTTGTATGAAGCAAAGATGGAAAGGTTTGTGATACATGAAGAGCATGATGATGAAATAGTGGATTCATTTTGGAATAATCAGGTGGCACATTGTGACATGTATATGGATCTTGAATTAACATCATTACCCATTGATGATATTGGAAATCTTGTTATTTCATATGAAAATAAAGTTGTAGATTATGTTGATACTATAGATATTCTTGATCCATGCGTGGAATGACCAAGGAATGAAACAAATGGTGAATCTAATGTTAGTGAGTATGAAGTTGAGTACAACTGCTTCTTGTTTGATGTTCCTTATTTTCCTAATATGAACATGGACATGTTGTCACTGCATGTGAAGAGCATTGATATGAAAGAAAATGAAGATTCTAGTTCTATTGCTAAAGAGGATTTCTCAGTTAACATCAAGTCTTTCACTTTTGGGTTAGCACACATATTAATTGATATTGCACATGATGTTTCCCATGCACATGGTTGTCTTCCTGATGTCCCTGTTGATGATGATTTGCTTGAGCCCTCACTTGAGGTATTTTGTGTTGAGAGGAATGATGATGTGAAGAATGAATCAAAACATGTTCTCAAACCTGAGATGAGTGCACTCACTCATCCCTTAGATGTTAATGTTGCATATGATTCCCATATCCATGATACGAAGGTGTGTTATGATGTACCTGAACTGAAATGTCAAAAAATGTGCCCATGTTGCAGTAATCAATGTAAGGACGCTCCAGAATATGCACCTTTTATCTTTGACATATGCAAAGATGATCTACAAACTGATTTTGATGTGCAAACTGGTAATCAAAATGAAATTAATAGTTCCAACCATGTAGGAGAATGTGAGTGCTATTTTTGCTAGTTGGAAGGAGCTTTCACAAAGTGTGGCAATGTACAAGATACTTAAGGATGTTGTTTTCAGTCTAAGAATGATTCATATGATGAATGTGATAAGTTGTTGCCACATAATAGTCAGTAATTTGAAAGTATGTATTCCTTTCAAATGCACAATGGTTATGAACATGTTGATAATGTTGTGAATGATTTCCTATTAGGAGAGGTCAACATTTTTAATCAGGCAGATGGTTGCGATCAAACTAGGCTTTCATATGGTCTTGATCATTATTTTCAAATCATGTCACTTGATGCAAAATCAAAAAATGAAGAAAGTGGAAATGATGTGACTTATTTGATTTGGTTGCCACTTGATGACAAAGATGAATAGAGAGCAAGTTTCTACTTGCCCAAAGGCAACCTGACACTTGTGTTTGCAAAGGTGTAGTTGTTCGTGTTGTTATGGTTTGATAAGTGCAAGCATGAGTTGAGGGAGATCAACTCTTTCTATAGAATTGTGTTTGAAAAAGGTAAATGTTGATTCCCATTTTTCATTTGGTGATCTGGGGTCACCTGATGAAGTTAAAAAAAAGGAATGAATAAAAGAACAATTTGAGGACACCTGATGGACTCAAAATTTGGTCTACTCCCTAGAGATTTGGAATCTTGCTATGCCCACAAGGGGCATACATCCCCAGTCAGAGCCACTAATGGCACTCTCAAATTTTGCAAATTTTAATTGCCCATTTTGTAAATTTTGCCTCTGCACTTTCAAAAGTACACCTGATAAATCTGCCTGAGTGACCCACTTTGGAGGGTCAGAATTTGAAGCCAGTTGATTTTCATGCAACAAACCTCCGTAGATGTATTCAATTGATATATGTGAATGTGTGTATCAATTTTTAGCCTCCCACAATGAGTTTTGTCAAGGTTTTGAAAAGCGAAGCTGGAGGTTTTTTGCACTTTTCTGTTGTTTGCAAACTGTCAGTTTTGCAAAGTAGCCTCCTGTTTGAGCTTGCATTTTCTAATTGGTTGATCGTCATACCAAAATGAGTGTTGTTTTGCATTATCTCCACCTAAATGAGCTCATATGTCAGCTTTTAGAGCCTCATCATTTGATTTTCTATTTTTAGCAGATCAAAACCAAATGCAATTTATCCTATTTTGCACCTGTGTTTTCAGAAACCTTTATGAGAAGCCAACTTTGAGCGTCAATACCTTTTGATCAGTGGTGGTTCAAGAAAAATCCTTTTGCACACATGCTCAGTGTACCAAAGTGATCTACCATGTCCAGTGGCAACTCACCAGGGGTTGATTTGTTATTTTTGCAAAATAACAATTGGGTCAGTTTCAATTGGTTCAAAATAGTTGTTTGTTGCAGAAAGTTCGAGTAGGAAACTTTGACAGTTAATAAATTTTGACCCATGATTGATTTCTTTGATCTATATTTTGCATTTCATTCTCTAGACCAAGGTCTACATGCCTGTAAGTTTTCATAGCTCCTGGGGGTTGTTTGACTAGTTTTCCAGGTGTATTCCAGAGCCCACCTGGCCAGTTTTGCTCATTTCCCAAAAGTGCTTGAAATAAAATTTTAGTGGCAACCCAATTCGTCCTTTAACCTCAAATGCACTTAGAAGTTGCCTCTAATAAATTTGAGCTAATTTTTTTTTTGAAAACGATTCTTTTTTAATCGGGCCCACTTGGGACCCAACATGCACTACACAGTGTGAGGTTGCAAGTAATGCATTGCCACCTGTCAGAGAATAATTTGGTTATGAAAGGCATGAATTTAAAATCCATCTTCCATCAGTGGAATTTTATTTGTCATCGTCATAGGTTTCTTCCATCAGCTTAAATAGAGGGTGTTGTTTCACTTGAGTTCTCATGTGATAAAATCACAATACATTTTGATCTTGATGTTCTGTTTGAGAAGTTACTTGATGATGACAAGGAACATCCTTAATCATGATAATTATGGTTTGGATTTCATGATAATGTAAATACATATCTACTTATTGCCACAAATTGGGGATGAAACAAGATCCAATTGAATTTGGATGTAATTGGGACATGCATTATGTGAGGTAACAATAAGTCCTTCAATATGGAATCATGGGGTGATTTGACTGATGTAATTGTATACAACCCACTGATTTTTACCAGTGGTGGAGCATGAGAATGGAATAAAGTTCTTCATCTTTGGATGAAATTAAATCAAAGATTAATGAATGTGGAACCAGGCCGAGTTGCATCCATAAGCTGTAGGATACTTAATGAGAAATAATAGAGGAATTTATGGGTCAAAATACTGGACAGAGTATCAATTTTGTTTTTGAGCTTCCCAAAAAATAATGTGGAGCAGCCAGTACGCATGAAGGTAGAATATGGGCACAAAATGTGTTGATCAAAAGGAGATAAAATGGAGAAAGAAAACCACGCTTGGATTTGAGTGGAGGGATCCAAAGAGACTAATGGGTGCTAGCAGTAAGTGTGCCTCAATTTTTTAAAAAAATTGCTACCTTTTGCGTAGCCAAAGCTTGAAGTTTTTAAGCAAATGAATGGTGGAGCTTTTTGCACACAAGCATGCACAACCACCAAAGCATTGAGGGTGTGGGGATTCAAGAGGCCAATGGATGGAATGTTCTATTGGTGTTGGGTATGCCAATGTTTCTATTGAAAATGCATTAGAAACTTGCAAGAAAATGCATCTGGCAACCAACTTGCTCTGGGGAAGTGAGAATATAGAAATTGGAAGCATAGGAAAAGCACACATTCTGTCAACAATTCCATTATGTGCAACCCCATGGAATGCCATGATTGCATGATATACAAAGCAGGTTTGTTGAAACTGCTTTGAAAATCCCAGGCAAATGCAATTGGCATAGCGAAAGTGGAAGCTTTGGGAACAAGTTGTGGACATCCATCAATACGTGAAAAGTTGAAGGAGGGTCTATGTAGTATTATAGAGGAAAACGCCATCATATTTGCAGGCTATGCATAGAATGGCTTTGTTGAAAAGGCTTTAGCAACTTTATGAGGCAAATGCAAAATAAAATATCGGAATGCCATTCCAGAGTACACGCATCCACCAAGGCATAGAGGGAAAATATGAAAGGGGCTCGATGCATCATTTGTAGTGGGGGAAACCAATATGAAGTGGTTGTATTTTTTGATGCCATCCATAATAGAGAAATGAGAGCTACCATGATGACACAAGATGATTTGCAGAGCTCAAGAATGAATACACGGCAAAGAGATTAGGGCACAAAGCATGAATAGAAAGAAGCGGATTGGAAATCAACGATGGAGAATAGAGGATGAACTCCACCATGATCTAAACCATTGCCCGCCATATCACAATTCCAAGATATGCACGGGTTAGTGATTGCGATATCAAGGGAAATGAGGAGTGGGTCAGTGAATGTTTTAAAGGGGGGGTATTTTATAAAGTGAATGAATATTCACTCTCTTGGCTAGAGGATAAAATATAAATGGAAATATTTAATGGCCCACCTCTTGTTTGTTAAGTGGTGGCTAAAATAAAGAAAATGTTTATCAACGAGAGAGAATTTTCCAGATGTCATCAACAGATCAGTTTTAGGGCTTCTTCTGGAACATTCCATTCTTCTATATCTTTTCTTCTTCTCTCATTGTAAAGAGTTAGCAAGTTAGAAAGTTTTGGGTCGAGTGTAGGTGAAGAGAAAAATGTAAAATCTAGTAGTTATAGAGAAAATGCAAGTTAGGTTTTGAGTCATTTTGTTGTAGGTTTTGAATTCATGGAGATATGATGTTTTATGACAGTACTGACATTTGAATTAAATTGATAAATTCAAGCTCATGTCTCTCATGTGTACAAGCATATTTGAATTTTGAATAAAATGATCAAGGGTTATGTTGTTCATCTCACTGTTGTGGTGTGTGCGATTCTTGTTTTAGCTTTAATTCAAAGACTTAATTAAAATGCTTAAATGAGATTGTAGGTTGATATGTTTTTTACAAGTATTTGATAAGTAGTATTGAGTTAGGGTGCAAATTGGTGATATTGTAAGGAAATATTATCAAAGATCTTATATGCTATGTGTTGAATCCATTATAAACCCTTAGGTATTTGTGAATTTGACTCCTCCAATGGAAGTAAGGCACTGATCTAAATTGCATTTGTTCTTTGTGGTTTAGTATTTGTTTGTGTTCACCTAGAGCTTGCTAAAAAATAAAAATCAATGAATATATTTTACTTTGAAGTATTGTTGTGGCTATCGCATGCTCCAAATGGTTGATGTTATTGATTTAACAACCAATTCTATTCAGTATTATCCCATTCTATTGAGCTATTAAGTGAGATTATCTATTATTATTAATATTGTTTATGATAATAGTGCAGAGGTTGTAAACACATTAAGGCATCACCCTCCCGGGTCTTGCAGAGCCCAAAGTGTAGGAGGTCTTTAAAATCCTCATCAGTTGGTCCAGGTCCTTCAAGCTTCCCTTGATTGGAATTGGAAATTCCATAGGTAGATTAGAAGATCAACCTGGTTACGGTAAAAACAACCAACATGATCAAACACTGATTTTGGTTGGAGTTCCTTAGGTCTTGTTATGCCTTGCATAACCACCCCATTTTATTTTTGATCAAAATGGGTCCCCCTCTTGTGTTTTGGTGTTTGTGTCTTTGCCTTTTCCCTTTCTTGGTTTTTTGTTCATTTTTTTTTTTACCCTAGGGTTTTTTCCCTTTTTGAGCTTTGATTTTCTTGGTTTCTGCCTTTTGTTTGGAATCGAGTTTGGAATCGAGATTCTGGATTGAACTTGCACCTTTTCTTCAAAAGTTCAAGTTTTGTTTATTTTTCTAACTCCATGTTGTTTTTCCTGTTAGAATCAGATTTTTTGTTTGAACTTGCACCTTTCTTCAAAATGTTCAAGTTTAGTTCATTTCTTTGATCTCACACCTTTGTTCGGAATTAGAATTTCAAAACACACTTGCACCTTTATTCAGAAGGTTCAAGTTCGGTTTGTTTCTTTGATTTTGTGTGTGTTTTTATCTATCCTCGTATCCATTTGGACATATGATTTCTAATTGGAATTTTTGATGATAGTTAGGTTCCAAATCCAACTCTGATTTTAAAACTCTCTCACCAGTTGCATTTAATGCTAATTAACTCCGCACATATGAACCTGATATTTAGTCAGATTTATTCCATGATTGTGCTTACAAGTGCATTTCATTTTCACTAGGAGAAAAGCAAAAGAACTGTAGAATGTTTGAGCTAGAGTGTTTGAGGAATCATTGTTTCAAGTCGATGATCATTTATTCGAGGTAGGGTCTTCCCTGTTATTCTTTTTCCTTCATTTTGTTTCATTTTATTTTTCGTTTTGTTCTTATTTTTTTCTTTTCTTTTGGCACATTTTTGTGGTTGTTTTGGTCATTTTTCTCTTGCATCTTTTTGTTTCACTTGGTTTTTCTTTTCTCGGTTTTGTTATATTTAAATTTTAGTATTTGGGTTATTTACATTTTTCTATTTGGTCTAGTTTTTCTTAGGTTTTACTTTTTCCTTGGTTTGTGTGCCATTCTTTTCATAGGTTCAAGTTTTCTTGCCCTTTTCTAACTAGGGTTTCCATATAGGTTTTAGGTTTGATTGTAGGTTTCAAATTTTGGGCCTTTCAAAATTTTGTTTTTCGCACCCTCATTTTATAATTTGGTTCAAATTCTTAGTGAAAATCTAATCCCAAAATTTGTTTCCCAAACTTGGTATGTTTTGTTCTTAGGACCAATCAGAGGTCGAAGTTACCAATGAAATTTTTGACTAAAAGGTCATGTGCAATGTGTTGATAGTGTTTTTATGCACTTCTCAACATAGGCAATGTGTAGGTGCATTACCTCTCTTGAAAGACAATCTTACACAATCAAATTGTAGAACACTATCCCAAGGTCTCTCGGATGTCAGGTCATGACGATGCTTGGAATATATCAGTTGATTTATGATGTGATTTTCTGGAATCACAAGGTGGTCTTACATGAGTCAAAGCTGAAGGAGAATCGAATCTGTGAACAAAGTTTTTGGATAGGAAAATGCAACACTCTTGCCCTAGTTTCAAACAACAGTCTTGAACTCCATATTATCGTTGAATTTGGCTTTACAATGTGAAATGAACCTTAGCATAGGTCATTTCTAAAAAAAAGGAAAAAGGCAGGGAAGAGAGAAAATTCTTGGACCTGCAAGTACCGATGAATAGTTATCATGGAGGTTCCTGTTGTGGACAGTTTCCTTAAACAAAATTTCATTTAACCAAAATTTTCACAATATCATTAAATCTATGCTATCTTCTAAGGACTATAGATGTTTCATCATTCATTCACCATATAGATGTGAATAAAGAAAAAAATTCAAAGAGCAGCTATAAAATCATAGTCCAGACTAACTTTGCATAGTCACTTACCAGTAACAAATGACTAAAAGTATGGACAAGGAAAGCATCAACATAGCAGGGATATCCACAATCACAAACAACACTACTAAATCTACCAAATATAATGTAACGAAACTAGAACAACAAATAAAATCTAATGGAATATTTAACTTGTGGGAGAAGAATCATGCAACATGGGAAGAAATCTAGAAATGCACCAAGTCAATGTATTTCTATTAAAATTTTTGTAGCATGCCTTTACAACAACTCAACTCTCTCAAAATGAGAGGAGGAGACCCCTATTTATAGTTTCCAAAACACAAAATGAATGGCCAAGATTCAATTCTATTATGTGGCCAAGATTCACTCTACACTAGGGTTTCACTTACCCCCAAATATATCACATTTTAAAATACATCTTTTATCTTTTCCCTATTTTGTCTTCTAGTGGTAGCACTATAGCAGTTTTGTCTTTTTGCTGATTGCTCTTTGTAGTAGCTACTCTTTTAGAATTTCTTCATCAATGACAGGGTTGACCTCCTGCTTCTTCAAAGCCGCATACTCCATGAATCTCAAGATCATCAGCTGAAGCTTGTCAACCTCCATGATGTCAGATCTTAGCACCTGGTAACTCCATTCCTTGGAGTTGTTAAACAACTTTTTCCAGTCTTCGTCATACTTGGTAGTGTTGTCCTTGACCAATTCGGACCGGGAAAAGGCTCAAGTATCAAAGCTCATAAAGTCCATGGTATCCTCAGTTGACATCCCATCTTCCATTCTCTTTAGGAAATGAGGCTTTATGCTCTCTAGATTGATCTCAACAGCAAGCATCTCGTACCCCATCATCAACTTGAGGTACTTAGCACAATCACTCTGGCCTCCTTGGCCTATTCAATATTCGGAACAACTCATTCTAGGATCTACTCTAGCCTCACTTTTCAATGATCAAAATCTCATTTCCACATAACCACTAACCAGTGGTCATAATCCTTGAAGGAAACGTCATTCTCCCAAATCTCACTCGGTAGCACAAGGATGGCCTCGATCTTTGGGTAGGCAACTTTGTACTTCTTCGGGAACTCCTCGTAGATTTGCCTCATGCCATCAAGAGACTTCTACACTTCCAAGAACTTGTTTTCAATTCAAATAGCCAAGTTGATGCCTATGTTCCCAAGACCTGTCGGAACCAATTTTTTGTGGTCTTATCCAAGTTCCTTGTTCTTTCCTTGTTGATTTTCTCTTGGGAAAACAACTTCGGTGGGGCTGATGACATGGTAGGTAGTTCATCAGGGGATGACCATTATTTAATGTAGGTTGTGAGATCAGCCACCTGTGCCTTAAGTTCTTCCTTTGAAACCTTATCCTAATGGATAAGGTGAACCACTATGGCATCTGATTCCTAGAGGTGGTCGACCTTCTACTCCCTCGTGGCCACTTGCATCCTCCTTCTCCTCGTCAGAATCTTGTACGAGCATTATACATTTGGAATCTTGTATGAACATTATACATTTGGTAGGAGATTTGGTGAGAAATTGCTTGTTAGAGGGGTATTATACTCCTTGGGCTTATCCTCCGATTTATCTTCATAGAGGGATGCTTCCTCATCATGCTCTGGGGTTCGATCATGTCTTTCCATTGGAGACCTGCAGGCCTCAGTCTTTGGAGCAGCAATTCTTTCAATCATAGGTTGTCCTTCAGCCTCTTGGTCCTCAATCTTCTTGAGCTACTTGTTCAACTCTACTTCAAGCTATCGATCAGCCATTTCTTAATTTAATTTTGTATCAAGCTCCTTGCTACTCTCACTGGAATATTTATAGGCCACCTCATCGATCACCCGATGTTCGAACATCGGATGCTCATGATATTCAAACTCTTCATCTTCATGCCTCCTAGATGCCTCCAACTACTGTCACTCAAGCTCATCTAAGATTTGAATTGTAGCCTCTATTTTAATTGCTTCTGTAGGAGGAGGGAGAGCTGGGGTGTTAACCATGCCTGGGTGATTTCAGCTTGCACCATGGGATTTGCAAGCATTCCTGAAAGCTCGGATGGCACATTTTGCATATATTTGATGAAGGACTCTGGGAGAGTGAGGGAAGGCATTGCAGTAGGAGATGAAGTGGGTGGAAGGGAAGGAGACATGGAAGATGATGAGACTGGAGAGGTTTGGGTGGAAGATTAATCCATCGATATGACCTACACGATCGAAGAAGTGGAGGCAAGGTGGACAAAAATGTCCACCGCAGGCAAAGAGGAAGCAGCTACTACAAGTGAAGTGGGTGGGACAATGGCAATAGCAGTAGCAATTATAGAAGATGAATTAGGTGGAGATCTTGGTGGTTTAGTCTCCAACTCCTCACCCTCACGGAGAGGATCCTCCAGTATTACAGGCATCTCAATAATGCTGCCCATTCTGTTATGTTTCTTGGGAGGCTCACCCTCCAAGACCTTTTTAGCATACACCTTTGGGTTAAGTTGTGGCTCATCAACCTCCTTTCTCTTTTTTGATTTGATGGATGGTGGGGATTTAGATGTTTCACTAGTCGTAGTAGCAGTTGCCTCACTATCAGAGCCACTTGGCTCATTCTCGAGTCCCTTGAATGTAAAGGTGACTCCTTGTTGCTTTAACCGGTGACCTGCTCTTTGATCCATGCCTTTGTATGAGCCTCAACAGGATTGGTGATTATATTGAGGTCATAAAACTCTTGCTCATCCCAATCAATTTAGGGTAGTGGCAGATTTGCGATAGCATTATACCTTGGGTCGATTACTATGCTCTCATCTTCTTCTAGCTGATCTGGAATTGGGAACAAGTTTACTCTTTTCATGAAGTAAGTGATCATACGCATATACTGTCGTATCCACACTTCAAAGTCATATTTGCAATTGCCCCAAAATTCCTCAATGTGATGGAGGTGGGCATACTCCGGTCCAAGTGCTTTTCTGATATAACTATATGGGTCCATTCGTGGCTTGGCTGTATGTTGCCCGAAGTGGTACTCAGCTAGCTCCTTTTCTGAATTACACGCACATTGGGAGGTATGAATATTATACATTCCTCGGCCAAGCCCAATAGGATAAGGCATCCCTGCCAAATGTTTGTTGCTCAAAATATTATGAATGTGTTGCAGCTACCAAGTCAGTTCCAATAGTATGATTCGGTCATTGCAGTACCGAGGCAACTTATTTGGCCTTTCCATGAATCCTTGGGCGTGAATGTAGGTGAACTTGGGAGATTTTATGAATAGGAAGGCTTAGTTCTTAAGAAGTTCCCTATAACTATGAGAGATTCTTCTCTCAAAGTCACCTCCAAGAGACTGAATGATGTAGGCAGTGACTGCATCGTTTACCCTACAATAGTCCTTCTTCAAGTTCTTGTACTACAGTTGCAAATATTTGTCATAGGGCTTAATCTCTCTTCCCGATGCCTCACTGGGCACTGTAGTCAATCCATTATAATTTTTCCAATCTGAAAGCGAATAAAACAGGTAGGACATCATGTAGAACTTGGAGGTTTTCTTCACATTGATAAATTGCTCATGAAAGCAATTGTTGATTATTTCCCCCAAATAGAAGGTAGCGTCATCACCACAAAGAATTTGTTCAACAAAATATAACATCCATTACTAGAAGAGGGATGCAGTAGGAAGGCCCATTACTCTACTCAGTAAGGTGACGCGGTCATGACAATCTTCGAAGAAATCACTGTGAAAGAGCTCCTGAGGGACTTTTTCAGCACTGCTCCGCTTGTCTTTCACCCAATACTGATTAATTAGTTTCTTGCATCTTAAATGATCTTGATCCCATAATTCCTTGCACTCCTCTATGGTTGGGGTCTCCATGCTTTCAAAGGTGGGGATGTGGAAAGTTTTAGTTATCTCGAGAGGGGACATATCAGCGAGGATGTTGCCATCTTTGTCCACTATGGTTCTTGTTTCAAGTTGATACACGTCCCAACATGCCATTACCAACTCGGGGGCCACCAATGTTGGCGGGAAACCTGCATCCTTGGCAAGTCGGTTGCTTTTGATTAATTTGGCATTGTTTATTTTTGGGTCCACCCTGACTCTTCATGTAAACTCATCAATATCGACATGCCCGATATTGGTATCTGTGATGTCTCTCCAAAGAGTTGTGACCCTAGAGTGTAATGGCACTCCCTGGAATTTTTACTTCATTTAATCCTTGTCCTCCTTGCCTTGAGTTGCTTTGGTAGTTCCTTTCCCCTTTTCCTTTGTGGAACCAAAGGCATATGCACCAGATTCCATAAATCCTACATAAAGAGACAGGAGTTAGCAGAATTAAACATGTAGAT
Source organism: Sequoiadendron giganteum (assembly GCA_007115665.2). Classification (NCBI taxonomy): domain Eukaryota; kingdom Viridiplantae; phylum Streptophyta; class Pinopsida; order Cupressales; family Cupressaceae; genus Sequoiadendron; species Sequoiadendron giganteum. The sequence continues at coordinate 11,835,544 of CM021101.1, read as the reverse complement.
GCAACCTCAAAAAAATCCCTACAAATCAAGGTTAGATCCACAAAAATCATTTAGGAAAGTCCAACACTTGATCATAATAATTCCAGGAGGAAAACGGATGACCCAGGCTCGAAGGGCCAAACTTTCCCTAGCAGAATGTTGTTTGGAAGGGAAAACAAGCCATGGCATTCCCAATGACCTTCCCAGTCTTGGATTTTCTCAATAAAGGGTGGGCATGAAAGAAGGCCCATTTTTAGCAAGTGGGTCGAAGTCCGTTTTTGATTTAGAGGCCATTTGAGTCACCATTTAGGCATTCAGGTTTCAGCTGCAGGGAGGCCGTTTGGAACGGCATAGGGAAGACAACATTTTGGGAGCTGAGTTCTGGGATCCGGGTTCTGGGTTTCGGGTTCTGGGTTACCACGGTCGGAAATTTCTCATGGGATATCTGTGCGAAATGATGAAATGCAGATGAAAGTCCAAAAGGTTACACCTAATGCAAACTTATTAGCTAGGAAAAGCTTAGTGACAATTGTGGTAGCTGAGTTAAAATTCTGGGACAACGACGGGAGGACCAAGGTCTGGGGTCCAAAAAGATGTGGAGGGATGGCCATTTGGAACAAAAAATTCCAAAGAGAAACTCAAGAGGGGAATCCTAGATGGTCGAGTCTGAGAGGCCGAAAAGACAGAGTCTGGCGGCCGTTGAAAATGGTAGAGCCGGAATGGAAACTCGAGAGGGGAAACCCAAGATAGGAAACCCGAGGGTCTGAGCCTAGAAGGAGCCACAGATGTTAGAAAGGAAATCTAACAAGGAAAACTAGAAAGGGCTCAAAACTTAGCAAATTTCACAGGGGCATAACTAGGTCAACCCTAAAATGGGACTTTTGAGAATGTGTTGACCATCAGGGACCCCAAAATGGGGCATGCAAAATAAGGTGAATTAGAAAGGGTCTGACAAGCCAAAAAGGAAAGAGAGGATCCCCATTCTGAATGAGGCATGTGTGCTATAGACACAACAAATGGTGACTCCACTGGGAGAACACTCCTGGTGTTCTAAAGATAAATCTTCATTCTGAACCCACGATCTTTGGTTTTGTAGACCAGAAGCCAATTTCCAAGGTTGAACTAAGAGAAAGTTGAGTGAGGTGAGTTTGAACAGTGCTGCGATACTGTCACAGAAGTGTGTGCATGGTGAGTTCATTTCCTTTCCTTGGAGATAGCATGGGCAACCACTGATCGAGAGGGACAAGCTACATAGTTTGTCTAACCCCAAAAGTAACCTGGACATTGTTCTGCTGCCAGTCATGCATCCTTAGCCCTGACGGAGTTGTTGTTGTGACCCCATGAACATAACTCTACTACTAGCTAGGCGTCCATAGCCCCGAGAGATATATTCACACACCCATGCGGTTTTTTTTACCTTTTTTTTAAATTCTTTTCATTCGATATTTTCTTTGCAGTACTTTTCTTTTCTTTCTATTCAACTTTGTAAGCAATGAAGCTCACTATGGGCTTGGGAACCACAGTGGTCACTGGAGCAGACTTTATATTTTTCACTTATCCAATCTTCTCATTAATCACCATACCATTCTTTGGAAACTTTAAAAGGTGTTTTTCCGTGTGGTCCGTGACAAATGCAGGAAATTCAAACGGGACACCATCCTAGGTTAGTTCGAAGTTCAACAAGGGAAAAAATGGCTTTGGGGCTTTCAGAGATTTGCAATAAGGAATGAATGCTTATCTAGAGAACAAAGAAGAGTGGGAAATAGGGCCAACCATTCATCAAGCCCAGCATGTCCACTACAATAGAACAGGGAGACTCTCTTCAGAACCAAAACAAAACTGTCGGGAGATGAGAAAAGAAGAATGAAACCATACAACAAAGCAAGAAAACCTATCATAACCTATGTACAGGTATTTACAATGATAGCTTTGAAAGAGATCAAGCCTAGAAGTAATGCTTAAGTTGTTTCCCATTGACAGGCAATGGGACATCTTCACCAGTTAAGGCCCCTAAGCAAAAAACATTATCACCAAGGATTTCAATAATCTGAAAGGGGCCAAGCCAAAGCTTGTCGAATTTATTATGTCCCCCTGTCTTTTCATGGGCCTTGTCCCAGTAAAGGAATAGATCAGAAATGCGGAAGGCCTTAATTTTGGCTCAGAAATCGAACCATCTTTTGAACAAACCCTGATGTTTGGATAATTTTCTATTGCATGATCTTGTATTTCTTCTAGATGTAACAACTCAGCGAAGCGATCTTCTTTGCGATCTCCTCCTTCATAAAAAATGTTGATGAACCAAAGGGTAGGGATCTTTAGATGAATGGGAAAGATAGGCTCCAAGTCATAAACCAGGTGATATGGGGAATCCCTGAGGGCAGCCTTGTGATGGGTGTAGTCTACCCAGAGGGAAAAACAGAGCTAGGTATGCCACTCTTTAGGATTCCTATCAAGCAGTTTTTTGATTACGGTGATTAGGTTCTTATTGGTGGATTTAGAAAGGTCATTTCCTTGAGGATAGTAATTGGAGGAAAACTTGAGGGTGATACCATAATCAAATTCTCAACCCACAAATTTCAATGAAGTAAACGTAGGGCCATTATCACATACTAAATCATAAGGACAACCAAAGAGATTTAAAATGAAAATTTCTAGGAAATTAGTAACAACGTTAGTGGTACATTGCCTACATGCAATTGCTTTCATCCATCTAGTATAGTGATCAGAGGCGGTTAAAATGTACCTATGTCCAACAGATGATGGAGGGCTTACCACACCAATGAAGTTGAGACCCTATTGCATGAATGGCCTTACCTCCAACACAAGCTACAAAGAGACAACAACATTCTTCTCTTGGGCGGCTACGGTCTCGCATACGTGGCAGGTGCGAACATGACTATGGGTCTCCTTGAAAATTGTGGGCCAATATTACCCAACCCTCAATATTTGATGCGTAATAGACAGGAAGGAACGGTGACCATTTCCAAACCTATCATGAAATTCCTTGAGGACCCAATCCACTTCCTCTTTACCAAGTAATCTGAGGTAGATACCCTAATGGTTCCTTTAATATAACACGACACCCTTCATCATGTGACTACTGTTCTTCAATATAAGGGCTCACCTTTGAACTCCCTATAGATGGGGCAAACATTTATGATTCAATAGATAATACACTATGGCATCATACCATTCCCCCGGAGAGACATCTTCGAGTTGATACTGTTGTATTGTAATTTTGGGCCCAGCCACAAGAACTACTTCTGCCATTGTTTTGGCAAGGGCTTGCCCTCTCACCAACCTCATTGATTGGATTTCCATATCATATTCTTGCAGCAAGGTGATCCATTTTTCCCTACATTCTCCCAACTCATTTTGCATGAGCAATGTCTTCACTACGGGGTGCATCCGTGGAAAACTATGGCACTTTTGTACTCTATTTTGGTGCTTCTATAAAACTATAGGACATCCGCTAAATTTTTTAGCACTTCTACTATAGTGCTTCCATGAACTATTCCAGTGCATTGGCCACCCATCTCCAATATAGCTGATATAGCACTTCCATGAACAACTTTAGCACTTTAGATCTTTGTTTCAATGCTTTCAGTTTTAGCACATCTGGTAAATACTATAGTGCTTTCATTGACTGTTTTAGCACTTTTGTAATTGTTTATCTAGATCCAACGTGACCACGGACAAAATTTCATTTTGATGCATTTTGACTAAAATGAACCAATCCTAGGATAGTCATTTGGTTTAAAATTTATCAATCCTAGGGTAGCCATTTTGGTTTAAAATTTATCAATCCTAGGGTAGCCATCACACTTTTGCTATATCAGTTAAAATGGACACCATGACTTGTGTAAAGAAAAATCTTCACATAGATTAGCAAGATTTGTCTTTTGAGCTTAAAATGAATCATTTATATGCCATGCTTGTGTGGCGAATAGGCTTATGATCTCCCCTTAACTGGGTGATCAAAGTGCCAGACTCATCCTTTATTTTCATGCAAGTTTATGCTTTGGCTAAAACCTTTAGAAGGCCTGTCGTAGAGGAAAAAAGTACTCACCCTATGGGAATGACCTAAGTGGGAATTCCTAAAGCCAAGGATTCTAACCCACTCTAATAAAATGCAATTTGTTGATGAAAGTCCAAAATTATGGTAGTGTGCAAGATAATGATCCCTAAAATATTTGTTCTAAAGATTGGGAGGTCTCCTAGGGGAGTCTATCATTTTCTATAAAGCATGGAAACTCTATCTAAGAACCATAGTATAATATCTAGCCGAGTTAGTAACTAGACATTGTAATACTCACAGTGCAAGGGGAGGGAAGAATCTACCTCCAAGAAACTCACCATATAATTGCCAAGGACCGTATTCTCAAAGGATGATAAATCCAACTTTGAGTATGCACCTGGAAAAGACAAAACCATGAGCGCCCTCTAGGGGTGACATAGCTATGTGAGTCAATGCAATTTTAAGATGTGGGTTGTTGAGTATAACAATGACCTTTTTGACTTTAAGAGAGAGTCTATGTGAAATTATATATGTGTCAAAACAAACTAGTCAAAATCAATAAGGACCATTCGTGGTTCTTGAATATACACTATCTGTTCAGATTCTATGACTAAAATAATTATTCTACAATTTTCTTGTTGTGTTTTCAAAATCATTATAAATTAGATAATGGATCATCCAAAAAATAGTAAATCAAATCAGGTTAGAAAAATTCATGATTCGAGGGTGGAAATCAACAAAATTTGTCAAAATAACCATCAAAGTCAAGAAACCCAAGAGACCACTTGGTTACCAAAATCTTTTGAGAAAAAGGTGTTTCTTATATCAAAGTCAAAAAATCTTGCTGCAACACAGAACCTTCATTCAAAGGTATCACGATTTCACTAGAGGTTATAATGTTGATTACACCATAAAACCTCTTTATTCACGACCCTTCTTCCAAAGGAGAGCCCTCACACAATATCATAATCATAGTCAACACATATGTCAGTCCTACATCCCACAACCAATGATCGAATATGCCACAAGGCCAAATCAAGTTTTTCAATAAAGAGTTCTAACCATCCACCCTTCGTTTTAACGCTCTGGAAATTTGTTTCAGCGCTTTGGGCCTCTATTTTAGCGCTTCCATAAAATAGCACTTCCAAGCACTACTTCAGTGCTTCTGATAATTGTTATAGCACTTACACAAAATAGCGCTTCCGAGCATTGTTTTAGCGCTTTAGAGCACTATTTTAGTGCTTTCACAAAAATAGTGCTTCCATTATCTATTTCAGTGCTTTTAAACTTTGTTTTAGCACTTCCATGAAATAGTGCTTCCAAAACCTATTTTAGCACTCTTGAACTTTGTTTTAGCGCTTTCAAAATAGAGAGTTCCACCACATATCAGTCAGTTTTATTATCATCTAAACACAGATTTCTTGTCAACAAAAAGTATCTTTCTAACAGAGTCATTGTCTAGAAACCAAAATCAGATAGGTTCCTACAAGATACCAATCTTTTTCAACTAAAACACAAATCTTGAAAATCATAAAGTGTCAAATCAAAAGCAAAATCTTGATTATTACACTAAAGTTTCATCATCAGGATATTATCATCCTATTATCATGAAACAAGGCATGGTAATAAATTTTTAAACTTGGTCTTATCAATAAGATTTATCATCTTATTTGACTTTGTTAAAAATTCACTTGACATTTTCCAACATAGAAGATCAAATTTTGGTAGAAAGAACAAAACACTTGTATGCCAATCTTCACCAGGATACAAAAACAAAGGCTCTTAGAAAAGGAACTTGGAAAATAAAAAAACAATGGCAGAAGAAAATCCTTGGAATATTCTACATCAAAGTGACAAAAATAAAATAACTCCAAAAGACATACAAACAGCCCAACAGGATCCAAAATTCCATAAATTCATGGAAAATATCTTAGAGTAGGACATGGAGAAATACCTCTTAATGTTGGTTGAATCGGGTGCTAAGCTTCCCAAAATTTTTGACGTAAATCGCTTAAAAGAAGCACCTAGAACAAATGAAATCGAAATACCACAACACACACAAGGTGTAGATCCGGTTGTTGCCTTAACAACCCAAATGCATAACCTACAATCAAAAATACAAGACATGAAAAAAGGAAACACCAAAAGGTGTGCATTACATGACATTTGTCCGTATCCTTTTGACTCAATAGTTGACATGATACCTCTCCCTAAACATTGCAAATTTCCTAAGTATGACAAATACAATGGTAAGACGGATCCAATCGATCATAAAAGGGAATTCAAGACCATGAGCTTAGAATTTTCACAAGAGGAAAGTTACCTCATGAGGTTATTTCCAATAAGTTTAGGAGGGAAATGTATGGAATGGTTTTCCAAATTGCAACCAATAATACGAACCTTTGAAGAGCTTGTCAATAGGTTCATCTCCCAATATTATTTTAACATACAATAAGATGTCACGATAAAGGATATATATAGCATGAAAAAAAAAAAAGGGGAGACATACTTGTCCTTTTTACAAAGATAGTGATGACTATTCGCTAGATATCCTCACTCCATTCTTGAGGAAGAGAAAATGGAGTTATTCATAGACAATTTGATGGATGAGATGAGTTACAAACTAAAATTACAATGTCCTTAAGATTGAAGAAGCATTGGTCAAAAGAGGGGTTATTAAACGTTACAATGAAAAATCAAATAACTCAAACTCCTCAAATCAATACTCCAACAATGACAAAACCAAAATTTTGGCAAAAGAATAGAAATATGGTGACCAATGAAATGACAAATGATTTACAAAATGCCAAACCCGTTTTTAACTTGACAACATCTACTTCAAAAAAAAATAAAAACAACGATCAAATCGTCAAGTCAAATGTCATTCAAAACAACGAAATCACAAAACTGTAAACATACTAAAAATCATCAAACCGGCATAGGTTCACACCTTTAGGCCAAACATTGGAATAAAAAATGAAAGAACTAGTCACAAGTGGTCTTATCACTACATAGGAAGCAAGATTTAGGGATCCATAGGTCAAACCACCATGGTGGAATGATGCAGATTATTGCAACTTCCACAACAATAAAGGCCACAAGACTAATGATTGCATGGAGTTAAAACACACAGCTCAAGATCTGATCGACAATAAAAAGGTATATGTAGAGGGAAACCAAAACAATAATGATCATACAGCCTTCAAGTACCCCTTACCAAACTATGACAAAGGAGCATCATCTTCTACGAACAAAAAAGGTAAAAATGACAATCATGTCTATGATACCACGATCCTTTGCCTTACCAAGGTAGAAAATGATAATACCATTAGTCATAACATGGAAAAACACAAAACCAACAACATTACCCCTTTGGAGTTGCTTCCAAGCATACAAGTCTCTGAAAATCAAATAAACGTTTTAAAAATCAGAGAACGGCAAGACTATTAACCAGTAAATATAATGACAAGGGGACAATCCAAGGTGGTCTTAAAGGGAGTTGCACCTACAAACGCAACTCCACCTCCATCTCATTACAACATTGTCAATCAGCTTCAAAATATTCTAGCACAGATATCAATACTGGAACTCCTCAAACTATCACCATCACATAAGGAGGTTCTAGAACAAGCACTAGTTGCCACTACTGTATCGAAATATCTAGATGTTTTCCAATTCAAGGCTATGGTGGGACATTTGACTACACCACACTGTCTATCATTCTTTGAATAGGATGATGTGTCACTTAACCATCCCCATAACACCACACTGTCTATCATTCTTTGAATAGGATGATGTGTCACTTAACCATCCCCATAACACCACACTCCATATTGAATTCTTGATCCAAAATCATCATGTCAAAAGATTCTTAATAGATGGGGAAGTTGGTTTGAACATTTGCACTCTAAATTTAATTTGTGCACTAGGGTACTCAAATAATGCTATTGATACCCAAAGGAAAATGACAATAAAGGCGTATAATGAGGAAGAGAGATCTTCTAAGGGATTGATTATGTTACCCATTCAAGTGGGACTGATGATGAAACACATAGCATGCCACATATTGGAGAAAGCGTTAACTTAAAACATACTCTTAGTATGCCCATGGATTCATGAAATGCAGGCAATGCCTTCCACATATCACCAATACTTAAAATTCCTAGTAAATGGATAGGAGGAGACTATATCATCTGATTATAATCATCCTTAGCATTGTGACATGCTCAAAATCTCTCAAGACACCTTTGTGCCTCACAATAGGGAAGCATGCAGTTCACATTCATCAAATGAAGAAAAATGTCCAAACATTATCACCAAGTGGGTAGAGAAAAAGGATAAATCAAAATATTCTATTCTTGCTGACACTCAATTAACAAACAATCCAGATCCCCAAACTTCTTTATCACATAAATTCCAAGAACAAGTCCAACTGACAGACAAGGGAATGGGGCAATATTCCATTGAGAAAGCTCTTAATCTTTAACAATTGATGCCATCTCCAAAGACATATGGCCAACCATCAATGATCAAACATAAAACATCACTACCTGTCACATTTCTAGAAGAAATATTTGTAAAATCTAGCACTATAGAGGATGAATCAGAAGAAAAAGCTATCCTCGATTGGCTATACAAAGATGGAGAACCATCAACATCAACACCGATAAGTATGGAAAAGGGAAGGCTATTTTAGAAAAAAAATTGGTTATGAAGGACATGGACCTATTTGAAAAATGAAGGAAGGCATCATAGAACCTATTCAACCTCTTACTCTTCATTCAAAAGATAAGACAAGACTAGGATACTCAAAAGAACAAAAAAAAGAAATGACAAAAAAGGTTGTTGAAAGAATCCTTCAGGTTAGAGATCGCTCTGAAATGGATTCTAATGAATATGAATGGGATCTATGTTCTGATATATCTTACAAAGGTATCCAAATTTATGTCATAAAATAATATGCACCTACACATGAGGAGGGACAGTTCTCTGGGTCTAGACCATTCGTATTAGGATCACAAAATATCGATGACTCAAGTGGAGACGAACAAACATAAAGTGAACTAGACAATATTGAAGAGGGTATCATCATTGATCTCAAAATCCCTAATAATGACAATGATGACATAGTTGTCCTAACCCTTACCCCCATAAACTTGAGTCAATCTGATGACTTCATGCCTTTTGTCCATCCTAAACTTATTGACTAGGAACTTGTTGAACCTATAAATGTAACCATATTTGCAAATGATGATACCATCATAAATTTCCTATGATGTGATGAACTTGGTACAAGTTCTATCCTTAATTCTCATAACAACACGACTCAGTAGGAGGGTGTCAAATCTTCTAGTTGTAAAAGTAAAAATAGGAATAATGGATCTAATGGTGAAAACCATTCTATGGGAGCATTATATCTTGAAAAATAAAAAATAAAGAATGCATCTGATGGTGAAAACCTCTTTGAGGCACTGAAAGATGGGAGATTTGACACTCTTCCAGAGCATTATCATGATCGGTCATCAGTTCTAGTGGAGCCAACATAGTCTATAAACATTGGCACTGAAGAAAGAGCAAAGATTTTACATCTAGCAGAATCTATGACAAAACAAGAGAGACCAAAATTTATCAAATTTCTTGAGGAAAGAAGCATTAACTTTGCTTGGTCATATTCCGATATTCCAGGTTTGGACCCGAATCTTCTAATGTATCATTTGTCTTTGCCTACAGGAATGAAGCCTATAAAACAAAAATTGAGAAAAATGCATCCCCATATTGCATTAATGGTAAAGGCCGAAGAAATTATTAGATGTTGGATTCATTAGGTCTATTGATTATGCTGAATGGATATCAAATATTTTACCTATCTCAAAGTTGGACAATAGTATCATAATATGTATAGATTTCAGGGACCTGAAGAATTCATGCCCCAAGGATGATTTCCCATTACCTAATATAGACATCATTGTAGAATTAACAACAGGGCATGCCATGTTGTCAATAATGGACGGTTTCTCCAAATACAACCAAATTAAGATAGCTCCAGAAGATCAGGAGAAAACTGAATTTACATGTCCATGGGGAACCTTCTGCTAGAGTGTCATGCCCTTTGGTTTGAAAAATGCAGGGGCAACCTATCAAAGAGAAATGACCACAATCTTTCATGATATGATGCACACATTTATGGAGGATTACGTAGATGATATTTTGGCTAAATCTTGTTCTAGGAAGGGACATTTGGATATCCTAAGAAAAATATTCAGAAGGCTAGAAAAATTCAATGTCAGACTAAACCCTAAAAAATGTGTCTTTGGGGTCACATCAGTAAAAATCTTGGGATACATAGTCTCAGAAAAGGGCATTGAAGTAGATCCAATGAAAGTTAAAGCAATAATGGAAATGCCACCACCCAGAAACATCAGTCAACTCAGGTCACTTTAGGGAAATCTCCAATCAATCAGGAGATTCATCTCCCAACTGGCAGACAAAATTCATCCATTCAATCATCTATTACATAAGAATTTTGTATTCAAATGGGATAGTGGGGTTGAATATCTTATTTCATCGCCTATTCTCATGCCACCTACAAAAGGAAGACCTCTAATACTGTACATTGCAACAACAAATATCTCTTTAGGAGCATTATTGGAATAAGAAGATTATGAAGGAAGGGAACAAACCATCTACTACATCAAAAGAAATTTAAATGGTTATGAAATAAACTACACTTTCATTGATAAATCTTGCTTGGTGGTGGTATTTTCTACTCAACAGTTGCGACATTATATGTTGACTCACACAATTAGGCTCATAGCAAAAATCAACCCCTAAAAATATCTACTCAGTAAGGCTACCTTAATAGGTAGACTGACCAAATAGGTCATGCTTTTAAGTGAGTTTGATATTCAATATGTGCAAATAAAATCCATCAAGGGTCAAGCAATCGCCGAACAATTGGTTGAGGCTCCTTTACTAGATGATCAACCTATGACAATGGAGTTTCCATATGCGGACATTCTAAGAGTGACACCACAACAATGGATACTATATTTTGATGGATCAAATACACAACGAGGATCTGGAGTAGGGATCTTGTTCATCACACCTCAAGGATGCACTATCCCAAAACCTTATAGACTGATTTTTCAATGTACCAATAATGTGGCAGAATATGAGGCAATAATCATTGGAGTCAAAGTAGAAATTGAATGGAAGATCACAAAATTACAGGTATATGGGGGTTCTCAGCTAGTCATTTATCAAGTAAATGATGAATATCAGATGAAAGATGAAAATTTGATGCCATATAAGCAGCTAATAGATGATCTAAAATAATTCTTTGTCACTATCAAATTTGATGAAATTCCAAGGGAAGAGAATAAAGCGGCAAATGATATGGTGACAATTTCATCACTCTTACAATTGCCAAAGAAATGTAGTTGTTATGAGTTTATGGTAGAACAAGTATCATGTCCTTCTTATAATAGTTCAGTATCTAGTACCATATGCTATTTAGATACCATTGAATCCTCCATCTATGAGAAAACCTATGCTTACTTAAAAGACAACATCCTCCCTCCCGATCTTTCCAGGAACCAAAAATGCAACTTCATCCGCTAATCCGCCTGACATATTTTAATCATGAACATCCTTTATCATCGAGGTCTAGATGGTACCTTACTCTGATGTTTAGAACACAATGAATTTGAGACAACCTTGTGTGAGGTTCATGAAGGTATTTGTGTCACTCATTCGAGTGGTATAACTCTAGCAAAGAAACTCATCCGTTCGGGATATTATTGGTCATGTATGGATAAAGAGTCTTATCACTTTGTAAAGAAATGCCAAAAGTGTCAAACTCATAGTAATCTGATCCACACACCAGCTCAAGAATTACATCCTTTCACATCAACATGGCTCTTTTTTCAATGGGGACTAGATTTGGTAGGAAAGATACATATGTCTTCATCCAATGGACACAAGTACATAATCACAACAACATAATACTTTACAAAATGGATAGAAGTAGTTCCTCTTACAACTATCACTGGAAAATAGATCTTGTCATTCATATTGAATTACAAAATCTATCGGTATGGAATACCTCAATCTATTATCACTGATAATGGATGGCCATTCAAAAACCAAGATGTCCAAGAATTATGTGAGAAGTTTCATATCCATCATTTCTCAACATTGTACTATCCTCAGGGAAATGGCCAAGCAGAGGCCTCTAACAAAATAGTTCTAAAAATACTCAAGAAAATGGTTAACAATGTTGGATGTAATTGGCATGTTTAGCTTAATCCTGCACTATGGGCCTACAAAACCAGCATCAAAACACCAACATGAGCTACACCATATGCCTTGGTATATGGATCAGAGGCCATACTACCCATTGAAGTAGAGATTTCATCACTCCATGTATCACTAAGAGGAATCATTTGAGATAAGGACTATAGAGTATCTAGGCTTCAAGAACTGGAACTATTGGATGAGCACCATCAACAAGCTACCAATCATCTCATGGCTTATCAACAAAAAATATCAAGGAGCTAAAATCATAGGGTAAAACCTAAATTATTTTAGGTTGGCAATTTGGTTCTAAAAGAGAACCCTAGAAATTAGCAGGACAAAGAAAAGAAAGGGAAGTTTGAACCTAACTGGCTAGGTCCCTTTTTCATCGTATCAGTATACGGATCAGGAACCTATCAACTATCAACATCAAAGGAGGATGTTTTTGATGAACCTATTAACAATATCCATCTCAAAAATTTCTATACTTGAATTACCTAGTACATGGGTCAAACTTCTGGAAAATGGTTTCCTTGATGAAAACCTAGCAAACAGGTGTCTTGGTAACAAAAAATTTTAAAAAAAAAAAAATACAGAAAATACAAAAAGAAAAATGAGAAAAGAGAAAATACAAAATAAAAGTGCAATAAAAATATATGGTGAAAACCTGGAAACAGGCATCATATGTGATTCTAAACCATATTTTCCATCTATTTTGATACATATCAGGATCATTAGTCTTGCCATCATTGCATCCATTATCAAATCATTTGACATGGTCATGTCTCACTCTAGCTTGAGGGCAACATCTGGATCTCACTAGGGGAAACAAAACATCAACTTTGCAAAATGGGAAAACAATGGTATGACAAGTACAACAAAAACAATGATCAAAGTGCAACATCAATCACCATCGAAAATGCATCAAACATCCGTATCCTATCATAAAAATCCAAAAACAAGTTGAAAAGTCAGTCTAGAAAAGAAAAACCAAAAACATGAGTCTATGTCAGTTGAAATTTGTGGTCTCTGCATGTGTAACATAGGAAAGGCTAATCTTTGATCAGCCCTCGATGCCCCTAGGATAGGTTAGTAGGTTAGGTTTAGTCCAAAATCTAAGAAAATCACAAAAACATCACAAAATCAAGATGGATGATCTAATCTGAATAATGATTGAAACACTCTAAGTAAAAGGTAGATGCATTTTTTTTAATTTATGATTATCATTTCTTTGGAGTAACTCAATGATCTAATAAACTAATGAAACAATGAAGAAGAATGATATTTTTATTGTCTGTTGTTTGTAGGTTAATCAAATAAATGTGTGAATTGTCGGGGGATGTGCTTTACAAATGTATCATCGATGAAATTTGGAATTCACACACTCAAATTATTAATCTCTAGCTGTTTACGCAAAAAATGCTTAGGTCATCGTGGTTCAATCATACCTAGATGCTTGTGTTCTATTGCAATATCAAAATTCATGAAAGTAGTACTCAAGTTGTCATTGGTCTAACATATACCATTAACGCTTGTACTCACTTTCAACATCCTAAAAGCTCTATGATGATACCAAGCACAAAAGCATTATTAAAATGACAATGGATTGCATATAGTTGCATGATAAAAATAGACTGTATTCATAATAAATTCTACATCTGCAAAGTGTTTGTTACATAAAGGATTCAAATTAATGATTATCTTGTCAACAAATATGATTGAGTATACTTGACATAAACCAAAAATCATCAAAAACATATGGGTGCATCATCTCATCATTGCAAAGCATTTATCATCTCATCATTCATGAATTTAACATCAAATAGTTGTGCATTTATTGTACCATATTTTCCATATCATATCATAAATAAATACATCATGTTTATTACACCATATCATTTATTACATTATTATGCAAAATCATCATTTTTTTTTTAATTTACAAACATCATACATCCATATGTTTCATCATATTAAAATAAATGCATTAATCATACATCCATACATCATATATTTATAATATCATAATTAAAATAATCACATAACATAAAAAAAATGCATTTCATCATAGAATCATCACATGATATACAACACATTAAAATAAATACATCCATCATAGAATCAAAATAGAAACAACATATATCAAATAGAAAGAACTACATAATCATATATATATCATCAAATGTCAAGTATACAATGAAGTCTGAAATAAGAAGAGATACATCATCAAAACTGGGTGACTCGTAGTATACATCATGTCTCAAAAAGTATGTCTCAAAATCATATAGCGGCAGCTAGGATCTACTACTACTAGATGGTGTAGGCATCGCAGGACCAATACCTCCCCTGCCAGAAGTCCCAAAATCTCTTGGATCTCTCTGAGGAGGCTACATCACACCCTCGCTAACTATTTGGGTATGTGTCCTACCGGATCTAGAAGGGGCATAACTCACTTTGCACTCGACAAGAACTACATCATGATACAAACCCCTATAGAACTCCACCTCTCGGCCAACCCGAAGAACCTCCCTCATATAATTGGAAATAGAGGTACCATCAGCTACCCTTTGTAAATTCTCTATAGTCTCTCATTCACTCTCTACAATTTGTTTGGCATTGTGCCTCTTGGCTGTCAAAGTACCAACCTATGTCTGAACAACTGCCAACTATCCCTGAACCTATGCCTGGGTCTATAGCTATGTCTGAGTCTACACAAGTAAACCTTGTGCCTACACTAACTGACCCTACAAAGTCTGTACCTACACCTATAGGCTCATAATCTATCTCTGCTCATCTATAGAAGGCGTCTCCACTGCTCACCTCTTGCGAGGCCTACTCAAAGATGAACCTACACTACCTAGCCCAACCCCTTTGCCACCTCCACCACCACCATCCCCATCATCGTTGCTGCTATCCTCGCTGCTACTCCCATCACTGTTGCTCAACACAGTGTTAGATCCACTATCCTCCTCGCCCTCAATGGCTATGGTGGGATCCTTAGTAACATCCTCCTCCATAGGTAATGGTGTTGGCTCATTTGGAGTGGTGATTCGAGGGCATGGATGCAAAGCCAAAAATTGGGCATAATCCTCTGTCAAAAGTGCCTCTACAATATCCCGACGCATATCCCAAGCTGATGGCTGCAGAGCCCGGTATCCCTCCACTAATGTGTCATAGGACAAGCATGACCCCCAATCTATTGTATCACTCTACCATTGGGCATAATGAGCAACCCCATAAGACATGCACTACACAATACCATACTGCTTCTTGACCTGCCATAACAAAAATATCTCAAGGACAAAAGGGGTCTTGCTGATCCAATACATGGAATCACACAAAAACCCAAACACTACATCATCCTCCTCCCATTGCTCACAATCTAGGTAAGGATGTCATATGACACTCTCTAGGTCATGAAAAACACATCTCCAATGCTCTAACTTACCCATCCGAGACTGGGTAAGTCGACCTCTATAATGAAAAACATATGGTATGCCTATAGGTCTATTATGTAACGACAATGGTCGAGCAACATGGATAAATGCTCCCATGCCCAAACCTATAATAAAGTCACTCTTGTTGATAAGTTGTGACCTCCCAAATAAACCACTGAGTGTAAATCATGATAAAGGTGGGCTAGCATACACATCCCCCATGCATATCTAGTCCCATGCACGACCATGCTCTCAAGAATATGGCCCCAACCCATAGAGAATCCCATTGACCTGCGATTAGGACAATGGAAGCCTCCAATGAATCCAGCTAGTACTGTTGGTAGATTAGCATAGTTGTCAAGCATCCTCCACCACCAAACACTCAATCCTGCAATATGACTATCCTAAAATACTCTATGAAGTGCATCTCTCTGACTAGCCTCATGTGAATCGTAAACTACAATCTCTCCCATGAAAGGTATCTATAATATCTGCCACACATCCTCTAGTGTGACTGTCATCTCCCCAGTGGGTAGATGGAAGGTGTTATGATCGTTGTGCCACCACTCAGCTAAGGCAGTAAGTAGACCTTGATTAATCCTAATCTGGGGCATGTCAAGAAGAATAGACAAATGACATCGAGAGATGATCTAAATCTCATCAGGAATCAAATGTGGGATCAAAACAAAAGTCCATGGAAAAATCTCTTGCATCTAGAGGTTATCCAGAGGATCCTATCATCATAAAAGCTTTAAAAATCAGTACACTATGACAAGATTCTTAAGTCAACCTACTATCAGATCCAATAAAAATTCATGAACGAACATCAACTAACCTCACCTATCATGAGGTTCATCACAACCATCATCTAACCTCACCTACATGAGGTTTATTAGATATGAAATCATTCCTCACCTATCATGAGGATCATCACAAATGAGATTATTTCTCACCTATCATGAGAGTAAGTCTTATTTATCATCAAAATCGGTCATTAAGGAATTTGGACTATCAAATCGTACCAAAACAAAAAATGGACATGATCAAAATAGACAAAATCAAGATTAAAAAATGTCAAATCTGCAAATCTGACATGGATGCACTAAAACAGGCATCCAAAGCGCTAAAAAATTAAAAGTGCTATTTCATCATTTAGATGCACTAAAATAGGCAGCCTAAGTGCTAAAAAACTAGAAATGCTATTTTAGTAATTCGAAGTGCTATAATAGTCTATCAAAGCACCAAGTTATTACATCGATGCACTAGAAATTTATAGGCGCTAAAATTGGGCATCAAAGTGCTAAATAAATCTATCTAAGCGATGATTCTTCAAAGCGCTAAATTATCCTATGAAAGCGCTAAAGAAATTAACGAAAGTGTTAATTCTTCAAAGCACTAAAAATTATCTTAGAAGCACTACATCGGAGTGCAAAGCACTAAAGCATGACATTGATGCGCTAAAACTACAAAAAAATGTAAATGTAAGAAAATGGCACCAAAATCAAGAATGCATAAATTACGAGCTGGATTATGGGTCCGTACCGGAGGTCCGTAGGCGGCTAGGTGCTGGTGACATCACAGATACTCGAACTAGTGGGTGTGGTAGGGGATCGACATCTTGCTCTAGGTGGCTCAAATCTCTCTCACTAGGTTTTGAAAAGTCAAAAAGCACAAATGAGGGTGAAAAGGGCATTATTGACCTTATATAAGTTTTTTAAAAGGGATTTTGAGAGAATTTTTACTATTTTAATTAATTTTATTTATGAAATTAATTGAAATTCATCCCGGGGCCAAATTTTCTTCATCAATATCGGGAGATAAATCAAATCTTCGTTAAATCATCATCAAATCATCATAAAAATTTAAATTTTTTGAAAAATCCAAAAAAATCATAAAATAATTAATATATCTCCTTAGGGGACATACTATCATCAATCATCTGAAAATCAATATTTGGGGCATGTCTGGGGCATAGTGATTTTTTTTTTTTTAAAATCATCGATACTAGCAGTAGCAGCAAAAAATTCTTTGAAGCAATGCATAAACACATCAGTTCAAAGAGGGGCAAAATGTATACGCCTAAAATTGGTCTGGAGAATCCGATTAATTAAATACAATTTATTTGATTAATTATCCTAAAATTCCTCTACTATTGAATAAATAGAAATATTTATTTATATAGTTCATGTTTAAATTCACATTTAAACTCTTCTAATTCTTCTATTATCTCATCTTAATTAAATAAACAAAAATAAATACTTTGTTTGATTTAATTATCATTTCCCCTATTTTATTCTATCACATCAATCTTAATTATTTGAATAAAGATCAAACACTTTATTGATTAATTACCATATTCTTCTATTTTAATTTAATAAACAAATTCTATAGTTTGTTCTATTAAATTATTTATCCCTCTTTTGCTAATTTAAATAAATCAAAATATTTAAATAAGAGCATAAAGAATATTCCTCTATATTTCCTCAAAACCAAATTAGATATCCTATGTCTAATGTATGTCAAAAATATGTCAAAATCAATTGATTCAATTTTCACGGGAAGATTTGGAGACAAATTGGAGACAAATTGGAAATCCATCTCTCAATCCTCTTCCATCAATCCTTCCTATTCTCTTGCGTGGTGTTTTCATGGGTATAGACAATTCCAAAAATCTTCTCAATATCCTCCATCTCTCACCATTCAATCCTCCAGATTGAATCCAAGCCTCTACTTTGTTGTCCTTGTGCAAAGCTGCTACTGGGAAATCTATAAATACAACTTCATTCAACAAAGAAAGGATCCCAAATTATCAAGTTTATGCAATATTACTCTGTAGCAAAGTATCAAGAAATTCAAGCATCCAACATTTTAGAATCATAATCACGGCTGCATCCTATAGCTTCATCCATAGTTTTTCATGTCAATTCATGTTACAGTAGTTCTTTTATCATTTAGCATTATCATATAGCTTCACATCATTGCATCTAGCATCATTCCATTCTTTAGATTTTCATTTTAACAGTTATAGTGTTTCATTTAAATATGAGAGCACTATAGGTTGATAAATCTTTAAAGATAGGAGACAATGAGATGCTTTCAGTAGATTTCTTGCTTTAGATTAGTTTATATGCTTAATATTTGATACAATGTTTCATTAAGAAGTGTTTTTACTCTATTTACTTATTCACACTTACAGTAGGAAATGGTCTTGCATAGTTTTCTTTCCCCATCCTCAAAAAAAATCTTTAAACTCAATCAAACTTTAATGATTTTGTTCTATATTTTGTTTCTGGAAGTGCAATGTACTCCCATATTCTCATGCTCTAAATGTTGAGTGTTGTGGATGATTAGCCATCTTTTTGAAATATTCAATTTATTGAGAACTTACATGGGAACTCATCTGCTATTTGCAATGTGCAAGGTCATTTGTCTACATAAATTGATAGGTACATTGTCTGGGATTACCCTCCTAGGTTTTATAGAGCCTGAAGTGCAGGGGAGAAAAGTGTAGAATCCATCTCCCATTTGTTGGCCACTAATCTTGAATTAGAGAGAGGGCATTCACACTACGATATATAGAACAAATTTCAAATCAGAGTAAATAGTGGTAAGAATCCATATGAACTATGGTACAACAAACCCACATCTGTCAAGTATTTCCAAGTGTTTGGTAGCAAATGCTACATCAAAATAGAAGAAGATAATTTAGGAAGATTTGATTCAAGATTTGATGAAGGAATATTTCTTGGATATTCCAACCAAATAAATGATTAAAAATGTTATAACAAAAGGATGCACAAGATTCTATAAAGTATCAATGTCAATATTGATGAGGATATAAAACATGTAAAATCTGGCATATATAAGTTTCAAGATGAATTAGATTGTGAAGAAGATATTGCTGATGAAGAGTTAGAAGAAGAAGAGACTGAGAAAGCACCTACAAAATATGTTCAAAAGTATAATCTTGTAGATCGAATAAATGGTAATAAAAATGAAGGTGTTCAGATGAGGAGAATACTTGCAAAGAATAAGGAACAAGTAAAATTTTCTCTCTTGTCTCAAATTTAATCTAAAAACTATGCTAAGGCTAGCAAGGAAAAAATATTGATAAAGGCAATGTAAGAAGAGATGAATTGGATTGAGAAGAATAAAACATGGGAATTGGTTCTTAGACCTCCAAGCAAAAATGTGATAGGCACTTAATGGGTGTTTAGAAACAAGATAATCAAGATGGAGTTTTAGTAAGAAATAAAGAAAGATTAGTATGCAAGGGGTATGCACAAGTTGAAGGTATTGAATTTGAAAAAACATTTGCACCGGTTGCAATATTATAAGTCATAAGAATGTTTCTTGTATTTTCAATTTACAAAAAATTTAAAGTTTATCAAATGGGTGTTAAATCTGAATTTCTAAATTGAAACCTAGAAGAAGAAGTCTACATGTAGAACAACCAAAAAATTTTCTATTGATAAAAGAAGAATATTATGTGTGAAAATCAAAGAAAGCATTGTATGGTCTAAAACAAGCTCCTAGGGCATGATAATCAAGATTAGACCAATACCTACAACAACAAGTATTCAATAAGGGATGTGTGGATAATAATTTTTATTTTAAATCTAGATGTGAGCACATGATTATTGCTGTTGTATATGTGGATGACATCATATTTGGTGGTAGTAATGACAACATGTGTAAAGAATTTGTATTCCAAATGCAAGATGAATTTGAAATGTCAATGCTAAGAGAGCTAACATTTTTCCTTGGTTTACAAATAGCACAAACTAATGATGGGATATTCATATCTCAAAATAATTATGCTAATAAAATGCATAAGAAGTTTGGAATGGAGGATAGAAGACTAGTTATTACCCCCATGATAATTGGATGTAAGTTTGTCAATTCAGATGAGTCCCCAGATGCAAATTAGACAATATATAGGTCAATGATTAGAAGCTTGTTGTATTTAATTTCATCAAGGCCAAATATTATGCAAGCAATCTATATGGTTGTAATATTTCAAGTTGATCCTAAGGAGTCTCATGTCAATGCAGTAAAAATAACTTTTCAGATACATCAAAGGAATTGCTAACTATGGACGATGATATCCCAAGAGCAAAGATTTTAATTTAACTACATATATAGATGCTGATTGGGTTGGAAGTACAGATGACAAAAGAAGCACTAGTGGTGGAGCATTCTTTTTAGGTGATAAAATTATTTCATGGATGATAAAAAAAAAAGAATTTTTCACTCTTTCTACAATTGAAGTAGAATATGTAGCCACTCCAACATGTACTAAAGTTTTATGGATGAAGAAAACACTTAAAGACATCAAGGTTGAGTACACATAACCTATCTCGATTCTTTGTGATAATTCAAGTGCAATCAAAATATCAAAGAAATCAATGATGCATTCTATAAAAAAGCACATCTCAATTAAATATCACTTCATAAGATAGAAGGTGGCAGATAAGGAAGTTGCCATGGAATATGTGCCACCCAAAGATCAAGTTGTAGATATATTCATCAAGCCTCTTCCGAGGGAAAAAAATAAATTTCAAAGGTAGAAGTTTATAGTAATTTCTCCCACAACATATCACTAAATTATAGTGATAGGACATGGGTCCAAGGTGGCTACATAGATATTATATTCATCCCTAGATATGAAGGAACAATCAAGTCAGGTAAAATTGGTCTTACAAATTTCTAACGACTTGATGGTTGTAGTTTTTCAAATCCTCTCTTTCTCTTTGAATAGCCAGACAAATGAGAAGAGTTAAATTAGTTCAATGCATGGTGTGACCCTTTTCCATTAATTTAAAAGGGGGAGAATGTATGTAAATTCTCATAAAATTGAGCAAGGGGGACAAAGTTAATTCTCTGATGAAGGATATGTCAAAGGGGGAGTTGTTTTGTTTGTATTTGCACTCACAATCAATTTAATTATAATTGGTAGAAAGAATTTTAGTTAGTATAGAGTTGTTGTAATTGGTATCAAACCAATGGTATAATGCTAGTTCAATTGGAACAAAACATAAATTAGAGCATTTAGAATTGGTACAAAGCACTTCGAGCATTTGGTTTTTCCATCAATGACAAAGGGGGAGATTGTTGGCATAATATTATCACTGATGTCAAACGAAAAATTAGTGGATGCCTAGATGTCATTATGTTCAGTGGAGAAGGTTCTGGAAGATTTGGTGCAAAATGATGGAGAGAAGAGCATGTTTTGCAAAATTACAATGTTGTTCAAAAAGATGCAAAGTTGTCATGACATTGTAGAGGTCACTTCTAGGTGTCAAGGAGAAAAATATGGCCTAATTTTATGTGGATTTTTGAGAACTTCTTAGGGGTTTGATTTCGGTCCAAAGGATATATAATGAGCTCAAAAATGATTTATTTATGCTTTGTGGTCAAACTAGGACTTTTAGATAAAACCTAAGTGTTATAGTCATGGAAAACGACTAGAATTTATGATTTGAAGTTGAATATAGTTTTATGGTAGTAGGTTGTTTAAGTTATCACTTAAGCCATTATTGTCATTGGGATGACAAGCCCCTTTTCCTTGTGCTACTAGTTGGTGGAGTTAGTGCGCATCACATCAATCCTTCACATCATATTTTGATGTTTACCTCTGCATATGGTTCGTGTGATGTGTGATGGATATAAGACAAAGAAGATCTAATAGCCATTGCTACATTGCTTCACATCGATGTTGTGAAGAAAATGGGAGATATACAAATCTTGATGTGCAATACTTGAAGATCAACAACCTGTGCAAATGTTCATGAGGATCAATGGATGATATTACATCACAAGACTTAAGTTCATCATGTTTATGTGTTTCACCACTCAACTCATATCTACAATAAATTATGGAAGAAGTATAATGGAGTGCGACGTATGTAGAGATAGGTGGAAACATAATATTGCATCGCTACATTTATTCACATCGTGGTTGTGAATAAAGCAACATCGAGCCAATTTGTGATACATTAAAAGGAAGTGATGAAGACTTGGTGGGTCCCCTCATTAAAAGAGTGATGGAGCAATAAGGTGGACACGTTCCTGGCATGACAGATGACATAATGTAATTGCATCAAAATGATCCTTTGCATTATTGACATGCAAAAAAATTTATGCTGGGAAAAGACAATGTGATGATGATCCAATAATAAAGTTCATAAGGTGAAGATAATATGGTGATCCCTAGACCTCTTCAGATCATAAAAATTAAGAACGATGTCCTAAGAAAAGTCACAATGGGTTAAGTGTGCATGATGGTCATAAAACAAGAGATAAATATCGATGGATATAGTTTAAAGAAGATCAATCTGATGGTAGTGTTTTAAAGATAATGAGAATAAAGGATGATCGATGGATCATGGAATGAAGATCTAAGATCAATGGACCAAATTCAAAGTTGAAGATTCTCAATGGCTATGATAGTATGAACATGGGTTTGGAATGGAAGCTACAACAATGCATGAATTTAATTGGTTTACCTACTATAACTTCTAGTTGATTGATGATCTAATTTGCAGAGTAGCAACACTTACTATAAAAGTGATCAAGAATAAAATTAGATCGCATATATAGGGATATGGCATTAAATGCATATCAAGGTTATGGTTTTGTAGATTTCATGTTTAGCAGATTCAACGAACCTGAATCTAATGAACTAAGTGTATGAAAAAGTGGATAGGTGGCTTGCTAAAAAATATAATGAGTAAACCCTACTAGAGAATCAATACAAGTGATTATGCAACGCTCAAGGCAATTATGGTAGGGTGGTGAAGGTATGTGAAAATAAGACAATCATAATTTTGTATGTTGTTGGTGTGCATGTAGCAAAGAAGGGTGTGTGAGCTCTTTAGGTGGATAGAGAATGCACTAATAGAAAAATTGAAAAGGTACAAAGAGGTGTGTGTGGGAAAGGAAGTAGATAGAGATTGGTCAAGCAATGAATGAGTAGAAACCAAACAAAAATTAGAGATCTTTATCAGTTTTAACATTAAAGGTGTAGATTAGATAAGAGTTGTAGGACAACAAGAGTTGTAGAGTAGGTAATTATGTTACAGAGACAACAAAAAAGAATTGAGCAGTTGCAAATAGGGTTGCAACATTGAATTGTGTTTAGTAGAAAAAAATGTATTACATGACATTCTAAATTTTATTGGTGGGTTTCATAATATATTGGGTAGGTTCTCAATATAGGGAGTTGGTGCTTCCTTGGAGTGGGTGCTCTGAAAACTAGGGGATTGGTGTCTCCTTAGGGTTGGTTCCCATAAAATTTGCAATTTGAGATTTCATTGTGATGTTGGATTTGAGCAATAGTCTCAAGAAACCTTTGTCACCATGATTTTTCCCATCTCAGGTTTTCCATGTATATCTTGTGTTGTGAGTTATTGTGTTTTCATATCTATTTCTCTACATATTTAGTTCAACTTGCATTAAAGGACTTAAAAGAAAATTAATCATTTTAAAGTGTTAATGGGCTAAATTTTCATGATCCATTGATTCACTCCCCCTCTCAGTAGATTGTTGTGTTCCAACAAAGTCTACCATATTTTTATTGCAAGTATGAAGTTGTTTTCATTGATTTCAACTAGTTAACTAGTTTGCAACTAGTTTTTGTTGTCATTAATGTCATCAATGGTGGTTCTTGGTTGTATATGTTGAGGATATTGAGAAAATTGTAATAGAGAAAGGTTGTAGGTGTTTTTTGTTTTCTCCAAGATTTGATGCTATGCTAGTAAGGATCTGAGGTATTCATCATGACTGATGGAAGTTTCTATGTCCAAGTTTTGGGTTTTTGGATTGTTGTACAATGTGAGATTTGTTCACCAATTGTGAACTGGTCTTTTCTATGTATCTAGTTGAGGTCTAGGAGAAATGTTGTTGCTCTAAATTTCTTCTTGTTCAAGTCTTACGACTTGTGGTTCTCAGGATAAGTTGATGAGGTCATGTTCAAGTTAATTTTTTTATCCGGAAAGATTAGATTTTGTTAAGGTTGAATGTGCTTAATTGATTTATGTGTTTTACACTGGTTTTGGCTGACCTTATGTTAAAGACTTCTTTTGAAGTTCATGGAATTTTTCTAAGGCAAGTTGGGACTTATTTAGGTCTTCACTATATGTGTTTTTGGGTCACCCTCATTCTAATTCCACTGTAGAATGTTATGGCACTAACCTAATTTGAAATTGTATATGCAAATGGTGTATGACGGAATTTGGATGAGTTTCAAAGTTGAACTTGGTATAAATAAGAGTCAATATTTTTGTGAAAAGAGTGTGCATGTGCAAGAGAAAGGTAGATACAAGATAGATTTGAAATAAAGTGTGTGGTTGAGCAGATTAGTGTCAAATATAATTGTTGAGTTTCCATAAGCAATGAGTTGAAGGTGTACTCTATCATTCCAGCATGTCTACAAGTGTGTGAGTGAATTGTGGGTGAAATCTTCATCACATTGAGATTTTTTTCTCTCTAAAACAACTCTCTTTTATCTTCTTTGTATCTATGTAGTAGTGAGCCCTCTATGTAGTTAACCCTTATTGGATAGTGAGTCATGTTTCAAATAGTAAGTCATTTTTTGGCAATGAGCCTTTATATTTGATTTTGATATTATCTATATTATGAGATAATTAATGACTGTGGTTTTTACCTTATTGGGTTTTCCACATAAATATGGTGTTGTTGTGTGTATAGTTTTTGCTTCTTTCAGTTTCTGCATTTACAATTAATGATTAATCACATTAGCAGAATATAGGATTTGGGAATGGTAATTAATCTAACCTCTAGTGGAACTTCTTAAAGATTAAAATTTTCTACAATTTATTCACCCCTCTTTTATTTGTCTTGTTCAAAAATTGGTATCATAGGTTGGTTCCTTGGATAAGAGATTAACTACTAAAGGAAGGTATAATATGGTGATCAAGATCACTATTGAGTGTCCTAAGTTTGATGGAACAAACTATTCCATCTAGAAAATAAAGATGGAAGGATATATGGAATACTATGGATATGATGTTGATAAGCATACAAGACTACATATATTTCTCTGACTAATGGTCCAATTATAACTAATGAGATCAAGGCGCATGAAGCTAATAATAAGGAAAAGTTAATTCTGAAGAATAGTCTATTGCAAAATGATTTAGTTAAGTTTCCAAATCTAAAGACTACTAAAGAGGTTTGGGATGCTTTGTAAGAGTCTCATGAAGAAGATGAAAAGTTCAAAGAAGCAAATTTATAGAACTTGGAAGCACAATTTAAGATCCCGCACATGTCTAAAGATGAGAATGTTAAATCCTATGTATAGAGAGTGGATGAAATAGTAAGTGGAATGCAAGGACTTGGTGTTGCAATAGATGAATCTGGGATTGTGAAGAAGATTCTTTGAACTCTCCTCGATGCATATCATGAAAATTTATTTTCTATTGAAGAATTTGTAGATTATAATACTTATACTAAAGATCAGTTGTTGGGTACTCTAACGCCATTTGAAATGAGAAATCTTGGTTTGAGAAACAGATCTAAATCAGAAACTAGTTTCAAAGCTACAAGTGTTGAAGATTCAGATGAAGAAAATCTCAATGAAATGGAAGATAATTCGTTTTAAAAGGATGAGAAAGGGCTCTGATAAGTATGAAGGTAAGTTACCTTTTAAATTATTTAGTTGTGGAGGAATTGGTCATTATGCTTTGAGATGTCTGAAAAGAAATAAGAAAAATAAACATAGATTAAGAAAAGAAAACAAAGGGAAGATAATTAAGAGATCATATTATGTGAATGAAAATGTTGGTATTTATGATGAAGAGTCTTATTATGTAGATTTCAATAATTATGAATTCTTGTTCTTTTCTATAAAGGATAAATCTACTTCTATTAATACTCAGAGAAAGGTAAAGGAAAGTGCTCTAGAGAAATTTGAAGATACTATGATCTCTACCATTCATGCTAAATAGGAAAATAACTACTAGGTTGTTGGTAGCGGCTATTCACATCACATGACTGGTGATAAAGTAAGTTTTTTAAACTTGAAAATTATTATGGAGGCTTAGCTAAATTCAAAGATGATACTGGTGCTAAGATATGTGGGATATGTTTAGTAAGTTTTGATGGTAGGCATAATACTAATTATGTCTACTATGTTAAGGCTTGAGAGATGTGAAATCAAGAAAGGATTTAGAACAATGATTGTTGTTGGAAAGAAGTCTAAAGGAAATATTTATCAACTTAAGGGTGTTGATGGAACTTTGTTTATGACTCAGATTGATGATAGTTGGTTATGGCACCAGAGGATGTGTCATATAAATTTTGAAAACTTGGTGAGGATCAATGTAGTACAAGTTGTGAGAGATTTACCAAGGATTACAAAGCCTGTTAATGCTATTTACAAGAATTGTTAGTTTCGAAAGCAAGCTAGAAAAAATTTAAATCAAAGGAGCAATATACTACTAGACTATTGGATTTGATTCATACATATCTATGTGGTCCTACAAGGTGAGAAGTCTACAAGGGGAAAGATATTTTATGCTTTTGATTGATGATTACTCTAGATATATATGGGTTACTTTTCTCAAAGAGAAATCTGATGGACTAAAAAGATTCAAGACATTTAAAGCTATGGTTGATAGTGAAAAAAATTTGAGAATGTAATGTTTGAGGTTTGATAGAGGTGGTGAATTCACCTCCTATGAGTTTAACATCTTTTTTGAGCTTCATGGAATATAAAGATAGTTATCTACTCCTAGAACTCAACAAAATGGAGTTGTTGAAAGAAAGAACAAGACGATTAAAGAAGTTGCTAGATCCATGATTACAGAGTCAGTTCTACCATAAATATACTAGAGATAAGCTATTTATATTGTTGTTTATGTGTTCAATAGAGTTCAAGAAAAATCTAACAGTACTAATACCTCCTATGAGCTATGGGTGTGGAAGAATTCCTACTGTCAAGTATTTCAAGGTATTTGAAAGAAAATGTTATATCAGAAGGGATGTAGAAAATTTAGGAAATTTTGATGTTAGATTTGATGAGGGTATCTTCCTTGGATACACTACTAGAAGCAAATATTACATATGTTTCAATAAAATACTAATAAATATCATAGAGAACACAAATGTCAAGGTGGATAAAGCATTGAGGAAGAAGAATCTTTGGTAGTGTCCCCAAAGATACCTAAATAAGTGCAAAAGAACCATTTAGAAAATAAAATCACTAGAGACAAGAGAAAAATTTCATTAACAAGAAGCAAATTTGTCGAAGTAAATCTGTGCCTACTTTCTAAAGTTGAACTTAAGATATTAAGTGAAGTAATGGAAGATGAGAATTGGATAAAAGCTATGAAAAAACTAATTCAGATTGAGAAGAATCAAACTTGGGAGTTAGTCCCTAGAATGACAAATAAAAACATAATTGGATCAAAATGGGTATTCAAAAAAAAGTTGAATGAGAATGAAGTGATAAAAAATGAAACAAGGCTTGTGTGTAAGGGTTACTCGCAAGTAGAAGGTATAGATTTTCAAGAGACCTTTTCTCCGATGGATAGGATGGAAGATATTAGAATTATTTTGGCATTTGGTGCACATAAACATTTCAAATTTTACTAGATGGATGTAAAGTCTGCATTTTTGGATGGTAAGTTGAAAGAAGAAGTCTACATGGAACAACTAAAAGGATTTAAGTTTTTAAATCAAATAGATATGGTTTGTAGGCTAAAGAAAGATTTATATGGATTGAAGAAAGCTCCTAGAGCCTGGTATGTAAGGTTGGATAGATACTTGATTCAAAAACATTTTAACAAAGGTTTGGTAGATAGTAATTTATACTTTAAAATTGAAAATGACAAGATATTAATAGTAGTGGTATATGCTGATGATATTATCTTTGGAGGAAATGAAACAATGTGTAAATGTGTGCTAAAGAGATGCAAAAAGAATTTTAGATGTCTGTGTTTGGTGAGGTGAATTTCTTTCTATTGGCAAGAGATACTGTGAATATCATTTGGTGTTGTCACTGATGGCAACCCTAGTCCGTGATTGGATCTGCACATCATCAATTTATCCTACCGACAGTCAGATTGCAAACACTTAAGGAAGAACAAAGCATCCAACAGTTTTACATTCATCAATTCACATGAAGATTTTCAGTTAATATTTTGTGTTGTGTATCTCATAGAAGGTTGATCAATGTATGTTTAGTGTTATCTGTGAATATCAGTGCCTCGTATTGATCCGTGTGTGAGTTAGAAGATTTGGTTGGATAATTCTCTAATTTATTAGTATTAGAGCTGACTTTGTGAATGTATCATGTGGCAGATGTATGGGAAGTAAATATTTAAGTATTTTTGTGTTTGTACATCTTTTTTTGGGTCCTAGCTAAGTTGTGGCTGACTGTTGTGGATATGCATTATACTTCATTCATGATTTGAGCTGATAGTTGTGAATATTGTTGTGTTCTATTGATGTCAACATATGGTTGACTAATTCTTAGTTGCGGATATATATATGAGATCGTTCACATCATTTTGGTAATTGTATGAAGTTTGCTGATGAGAATTGTGAATAAGAGTAGAGCAGAAGGGCGATAATGCATAGTTTCACTTGTGCATAAAGGATTTGTGTTGCGAGTGTGAGAATAACAAAGAAAAAGTGAAAAATCAGTCTGTAGGATAGAAGATCGAGTATTGAGCCTAACCAAAACTATAATCAAGCATATTTAGATGCTATTTTCTCAGTTCAAACTCTTAGATGGTTTTAATCTGATTCTCTTTGTAAGGCAGTGATCCTTCCA
>CM021101.1:11778080-11805914 GCA_007115665.2 Sequoiadendron giganteum | reverse complement strand
TAAATTTGGACACATGGCTTCTCAGTGTAGAAGTAGTATGGATCAAAGTGGTCGATCATTCTCAGGTCAGTGTTTTAATTGCCATAAGTATTGTCATAATTCAAATGAATGCAGGAATATGATGAAAAAATTTCATAGAGATGTGAGATGCTATACTTGCAATAGAATTGCCCATATTTCTAACCAATGTAGATCAAGAGAAAATAAGTGGAACAACTGTTCTAGATAGAAAAATGTTGTATGCTATAACTGCAAAAAATTTGGTCACATTACTACATTCTTTTCGAACAAAAGAGGTCTGGTAAATCAAAGAAGGAACATGCAGAAGGATATTAAGGGAAAAGGAAAAGTCACTACAAATGTTTTCAGGAAGCAAATGTAGAAGAAATGGGTGAAGAAGCATCCATCTAATAAAGAAAATGCCCCAACACTAGAACCTACTTCTGGTAGTTCATCTAGGAATTAGTCTCAGGCCCTTGGCCTAGGGGAGCTATCAAGAAAATATCTTAACCCACCAATCGATAACCAACATCAGATGTGGATAAGTTCAGTAAGTGTATAGATTCTCTATAGATGTCATTGAACTCATTAAAGAAATTATTACATAGTATTGGAGGTCCACAAAATATTTATCTGTCACAGTGCATGAAAATAGTGTAACTAGATGAATTAGGGTAAAAGAATTTATTGTGAGAAAAAGGGTTAAGTATGCGAGTGATAAAAGGTCATTTCTATCTTTCATTTGTCACTTGTCATTTCGAAGAAAATAAGTTTGGAGAGCTCTGAGGTGAACCTTGGAAAATTGAGATGAAATTCAAGTGCAAAGAAGCTTTCAACAATCAAACTATGATTCGATGGAAAGGTATTTATCGAAAAAACCCTGTGAACTTTTGAATTGGTGAATATATCTAATCCATTGGTAGTTGAAGTTAAGGACATACCTCCTCCCAAATTCAAATGGCATCCCTACAAGTCTGTTGAGATTGACCTATTAGGATCTTTTCCATCTATTATGTATGATGTGTTACACATAGAAGATATTAGGGCTTATATTCACACTAATATTGAAAAGCTAGGAAGCTCGCATCTATTGAATCTGTATAACAATCACATCATAGGAGAAGATTTATGTGTGAGGTTAGAATATAAAACCCTAGAAGAAAATAAATTTACATCGATTGTTAAATTTCTTGTCTTTGAAGAGTCTGAATGGGTTCGTTAAATATTGAGTCGAGTTCATGATGAATTCATGTGGTTAAGTATACCTTTCAAGATTACAAAGGAGGATATCAATGTTGTAACAGGTCTAAATTCTTTCGGTGGATTACCAATTCTGAAATCAGTGAAGAATCAAATGGTCACTGATGCAACATGTTCTAAGTATTACATAAGAGCAATGGCAATTGATGAAACTATTGATATAGATGTCAAAATTGCATCTATGGTTATTGGTTACAAGATCTATCATTCCATTATAGCCATTTATGCAGCCTATCAAATGGTAAAGGAAAATGAAAACTATGATCTTTGTGAGTTTCTAAGAAGTCAGCTGATGGAAGATCAAGAAGGATAAGAAAAATTCTTTTAAGTACGGTAACTTGCTATTATGCTTATTCTTTTACTTCATGGATGAGGTTCTGGGATTCGAAAAGGTTCATTGGAAAAAAGATAAACTGGTAGCTGCTCACATCAAATATCTCTTTCACATATTTGCAGCCATTAAGATAAAGAATACCACTATTTGGGGATATCAATGTTTTTAGAGTATGATGCAGGCCAGAGAGAGGATTCCCACTTCCATTGTAGAGAAATATAAGGATACAATTTTCTTTATGGTAGGTATTGATCAACGTATGATGGAAGTCATTGATCCTAGAAAAATCTAGATCATGTTGATGGGATATGAAGTTGAGGAGTGCCTTCTAGAAATGTATGTAATACATTTATTGAGAAAGTCTCTAGATCAATCAAAAGAAATATTTGGCAGTTATGCTGAAAAGAATTTGCAGGTACACAATGAACTCAGAAAACCTATGATAGTTAAAAGAGTTAGAAAAGAGGTGGAATTCTTAGCAGAAAGTATGGGCATACCGACAGAAAAACTAAAAGAAGCTAGAAGGAAAAGAGATAGTAAAAACTAAATCTTCTAGTTTGGTAGCATCATCTACTTGAGCTAGATCAACTATAAGCTCTGCATCCCTATCCACCCCTACAAAAAATCCAATCTCCGTGAAAAATCATTCTAAGGGATCCGATAAGGAAGGAAAAAGAAAGAAATATAAAAGGAAAAGAGTCTATATGGAATTTGCTAAGGTTGAAGAAATAGAGTCTGATGAAGGAGTTAGAGAAATCAAGAATCAAGGCACCAAGGAAACAATAGTTACTAAAAGCAAGCCCTTTGGTGGAGATGACCAAGTAAAGAAGAAGGAAAAAATTGACCAACCAGGTATGTTAGTGGAAGAAATTGAAAAATATTTGGTTAAGGATGGGAATCTCAAACCATTTTCCAAATGGTGTGAATCTTTTGGTAAATATAATAAGAGAATTCTTGAAGAGGCAATAATAAACCATTTAAACATTTTCGATAAAGTTCTTATTGAAATAATTCCTAATTTGCCTAAAAGCTTATATGACATTTTGGAGATGAGGAGAGTTAATGGTAGATCAAAAGAAGAGCAGATGAGAGAAAGAATTCTTGTTGAATTGTGTCTAGTAGTATCTACGGAAGAAATAAATTCAATACCGAATAAAGCCAAGAAAGAATTCATAAGGAAAACAAGAGTGAATAAGCTGATGATTGGTCAAACCAAAGAAGTTGAAGAAAGTGAATAATTTTTTTTGTTAAATAGAATAATTGATGTTGTACCTAAACAAAATCATGATGTTTCATCTGGTCCAGGAGAAGAAGAAGAAGAGAATCAAGATACAACTAAGGATATTCATATCCCTCTTGAAGTGGACAATGCGGAAATACCTATGGAAATTGAAGTTCTGGAAAGTGTATCAACTGAGAAAGTGGAGATCCTTGAAGATAAGTCAGAACAAGCAACTGAGGAAGCAATGGTTGAAGAGAAGAAATTTTATGTAAAGGCATTTCCAATAGAAGCAAGAGATACTACATAGGCAGTGAAGAAATTTTTGGTAGAACAAAAAGAATAATTTGATCCTGAATTGATTGAGATTATGATCAATCTATCTACCTTGAGTCCAATTCAGAAAATGAAAGTAACATCATTTGCCCAAGAAAAAGCCAGAGAATAATTATTGAAGTCGCACATTGATGATAGTGAACTTCTAAATCTTGCATCTAGAGTCTTGGAAAAGATAATGCCCACTCATGTGAAAGATCTGACCTATTCCTCCTCCAATGAACTAAAGAGGCCCATAAAATCTGTAAGTACTCAATTCGACTCACTTGAGAAATCAGCTATGATTAAAGTTCAAAAGGAATTTGATGTGAACAGATTAAATGGGTTGAAGAAAATGATAACAAAGGATAAAAATTTGCTAGCCACCTGTGTGGTAAATATCCAAAATTCTCTATTCGAAGGTGGGAAGATTTACAAATCATGTTTGTCTTTTTCAAAATTCATTGAGGTAAATGAGAAAAAGGTTAAGGATTTGGAAAAACAATTAGCTATTATTTCAGATGCTTTTGATCCATTAATTGGTAGTGTTGGAAAGTTAGAAGGAGAAATGATCTCTTTTTTTGACAAAATAAAGAGCTTGAAGCATGAAAATGATAAAATTATTGCAAGAGCATGTGAACTTAGAGATCTAATTTTTTACAGTAAAGGTTTTGACTTAATTATGTTAATTAAGTTACCTTTATTCCTCTCTTAAGATTTCACTTTAGTTTGCATAATGTGATATTTAATAATTATATTAATTATTAAATGTCTACCTATTAGGGTTTCTTTTAGGTTTTGTATGATCTCCGTTATTGAGGATTGATCTCATTGTATTTTACACTCTCTGATTAATAAAATTTTTAGTTTTGAGAGAACCCTTGCTTTTTGGTCTTCAATGTCTTCTTCTGTGAAAGGTTATTTGCATGTAGGTGATCTTTGGGGTATGTGAAGTTGGATTTCACAACTTCTACATAATTGGCCCAAAAATAGAAATTATGTCAAGTGCATTGAAAGAAGTAGAAGATGCTAAGGCAGTGGGTGACCCAGAAAACGTGGAGTCTATAGAGACACAATCATACTTGGTTTGTGGACACATAACAATTGTGGAGTCTCAAAAGATTTTGGGACATGAATTTGACTCTATTGGAGAAATATTTTTCAGATATTTTCAAATTCATGTAAGTTGAAGAAGCCTGTTTGTACATAAGCAATTTGTTCATAACAGTTTTGTCTAATTTTTGATATGTGGATTCCTACCTTTTCCATTGATGTCAAAGGGGGAGAGAGAAGAGTGAAAAATGCATAATCATCTCAAGGGGAGAATTTTTTTTTGGAGAAGAGTTTGGTTTTTGAAATTTTGGCAGTGTAATTGATGTTGGTACTAATCCGACACTTAGTCATTTTTCACTAAGTGTTGCCATAAATGCCAACGGGGAATATTTTTGGCAAGAGAAACAGTGAATATCATTTAGTGTTGTCATTAATGGCAACCCTAGTCTATTATTGGATCCATGCATCATCAATTTATCCTACCGACAACCAAATTGCAAACATTTAAGGAAGAATAGAGCATCTGACAGTTTTGGGTTCATCATTTCACATGAAGATTTTCAGTAAATATTTTGTGTTGCGTATCTTAGAGAAGGTTGATCGATGTATGTTTAGTGTTATATATGAATCTCAATCCGTTGTATTGATCTGTGTGTGAGTTAGAAGATCTGGTTGGCTAATTCATTTCTTTATCAATACTGGAGCTGACTTCATGAATGTATCATGTCACAGAGTAATTTTGTATTCGTGCATCTTTTTTTGGGTCCTAGCTAAGTTGTGGACAACTGTTGTGGATGCACATTATATTTTACTCATGATTTGAGTCAACAGTTGTGAATATTGTTGTGTTCTATTGATTCTAACATATGGCTAATTAATTCTTAGTTGCAGATATATATGAGATCATTCACATCATTTTGATAAGTGTATGAAGTGTGTTGATGCAAATTGCGAATAAGAGCATAGAAGAAGGGTGATAATGCACAACTTCACTTGTGCATAAAGGATTTATGTTGCGAGTGTGAGAAAAATAGAGCAAAAGTGCATAATCAGTCCGTAGGATAGAAGATTGAGTATTGTTTCTAACCGAAACTATAATCAAGCATATTTAGATGTTATTTTCTCAGTTCAAACCCTTAGATGGTTTTAATATGATTCTCTTTGTAAGGTAGCAAGCCTTCCTATTTTGAGCAGTGAGCTCTAGGTAGTGCACCTGAATGCAAGTGCATTCCCCATATTGTAAACATTATTTGAGTATATTTAGATCATATTGTGTATTGGCCATCCACTATGGTTTTTCCCCTAATAGGGTTTCCACATAAAAATTCTTGTGTTATGGTGTTGTGATAGTTTTCTTCTTGTTCATGCATTTTGGTTGAATGTTACAAGTTCTTTGAAGATAAAGGTTAATAAAGTTAATATTTGCACAACACTGATTCACCCCCCCCTCTTAGTGTAGCTTGTTTCTAACACTTTCTTGGGCTAAAAATCAATCAAATAGAGAAATGGATTTTTATTTCACAATCTATGTATGTAAAAGAGATGTTGAAGAAGTTTGAGATGGATGGTTCCAAAATAGTATGCACTCCTATGGTGACTGGCTGAAAATTGAGTAAAGATGATGATTCACCTAAGGTTGATTAGAGCAAGCACAAATATATGATTGGAGGACTTTTGTATTTAACTACTACTAGATCAGATATAATGCATGCAGTTTGTCTTGTGGCCAGATTTTAAGAAGATCCTAGAGAAACACATGTTTGTGGTTTTAAGAGGATATTTAGATATTTGAATGACACTCTAGATTATGGCTTATGGTATCCTAGGGATACCAATTTTACACTAAGTGCTTATACACATGCAAATTGGGTAGGTTGTGTAGATTACATAAAAAGTAAAAGTGGTAATGCATTCTTTCTTGGTTGTAGGTTAGTGTCATGGTTGAGTAAAAATCAAGATTTAGTTTCCTTATCCACTATAGAGGCTAAGTATATTTTTGTAGCATCTTGCTATACACAAGTTTTGTGGATGAAACATACATTGAAAGATATAAGAGTAATGTATGATGATCCCATTCTATCTTCTGTGATAATACAAGTGCCATTAACATTTGAAAGAATATAGTGATGCACTCAAGGACAAAGCATATATCTATATGGTAACTTTTTGAGTGAAAAGGTTGTGGATAATGAAGGAAAGCTTCAATATTTAGCTATGAAGAAATCACATTGCTAACATATTTACTAAGGCTCTTCCTAAATAAAATTTTTGAGTATCTTGGGGAGAAGTTAGGGGCTATTTCCCTTCCTTTTTTGAATTAGATTCATATAGAGATGCATTAGTCTGGTGGGTCTATGGATCTATCTTTCTCCTGGATTGATGTGTAGTGGCTACCTCTTAGGGATTGCAGGTAGTATCTTGTGTTTTCATTGAAGGAGTATTCATTACTAGTAAGGTTCTTAATATCAAAGGGGAAATCAATGAAAATTTATTTTTCCTTTTCCATTGATGTCAAAGGGGGAGAAAGTATCATGTGAAAAAGGATATCGAGTAAGGGGGAGAAAGAAAAATCATGAGGAAGTTTTTAAAATCTATTGTGTTGTCTTTGATGATTTTTCACATCATGTGTTGCCATAAATGAAAAAGGGGGAGATTGTTGCAAGTATGAAGGTGTTGTCATTGATGTCAATTGGTTAACTAGTTTTCAACTAGTTGCTATTTTCATTAATGTCATGAGTGGTGCTTTTTGGTTGTATATGTCAAGGATATTGAGAAAATTTTAATAGAGAAAGGTTGTAGGTGTTTGGTGTTTTCTCCAGGGTTTGCTCTGGGATTTTTTGTTATGCTAGTAAGGATCCGAGGTATTGATCATGGATATTAGAAGTTGATATGTCTAAGTTTTGGGTTTCTGGATCATTGTACAATGTGAGATTTGTTCACCAATTGTGAACTGATCTTTTCTATGTATCTAGTTGAGGTCTGGGAGAAATATTATTTCATTACATTTCTTCTTGATCAAGTCTTATGACT
Organism: Sequoiadendron giganteum; assembly: GCA_007115665.2. Classification (NCBI taxonomy): domain Eukaryota; kingdom Viridiplantae; phylum Streptophyta; class Pinopsida; order Cupressales; family Cupressaceae; genus Sequoiadendron; species Sequoiadendron giganteum. The sequence continues at coordinate 11,798,703 of CM021101.1, read as the reverse complement.
TGAAGTTATTAGGATAATTTGATGAGGTTGTGTTCAAGTTAATTTTTTTATCCGAAAATATTGGATCATGTTAAGGTTGAATGTACTTAATTGATTTATGTGTTTTACACTAGTTTTGGTCATCCTTATGTTAAACACTACTTTCAAATTTCATGGAAATGTGTTGAGGCATGTTGGACTTATTTAGGTCTTCATTAAATGTGTGTTTGGGTCACCCTCATTCTAATTCTATTGTAGAATATTTTTGTGCCAACCTAATTTTAATTTGTAAATACAAGCAGTGTATGGTTGACTTTGGATGAGTTTCAAAGTTGAAGCTATTATAAAGAAGAGTCAAGATTTTTGTGAAAAGAGTGTACATGTGCAGGAGAAATATAGATGTGAGATAGATGTGAAATAAAATGTGTGGTTGAGCAGATCAGTGCAAAATCTAATTGTTGAATTTTTGAAAGCACTGAGCTGAAGGTGTACTCTATCATTCAAGCATGTTTCCAAGCATGTGAGCGAGTTGTTGTGGAAATATTTTTTGCATTAATATTTTTTTCTCTTTGTAACAAATCTCTTGTATCTTCTTTGTATCTTTGTGGTAGTGATGCCTATGATTTATTAACCCTTATTGGACAATGAGTCCTATTTCAGACAATAAGTCCTATTTTGGCAGTGAGCCTTTGTATTTGATTTTGATATTATCTATATTGTGAGATAATATTCACTGTGGTTTTTCCCTTATTTGGATTTCCATAAATCTAATGTTGTTGTGTGTATATTTTTTGCTTCTTTCAGTTTTTGCATTTACACTTAATGATCAATCACATTAGCAGAATAAAAGATTTTTGAATGGCAATTAATCTAACATCTGGTGGAAGTTCTTAAAGGTTAAATTTTTTTGCAAATGATTCAACCCCCCTCTCATTTTTCTTGTTCAAAAATTTTATCCATGCTACTCTTGAGAAGATCCACATCAATCTTATTTCCCTCAGAAATGAAGAAGACAAGTGTTGGAGTAATAACCACAAATTGAGACTTCCATAGCATGTGTTAGAATTATGGAGCCTTGCAACATGATCATGAAATGTAGTTAGTTTTTGTTGGTTTTTTTTGTGTTTTCATTGATGTCAACATGGTGACAATTGTACAAGAATTTTACTTGGTTTATCAAAAAAAATTCTCTACTGGTAATGTTCTTTTGTGATGAACCAGTGTATTGGTATTTGAGTTTGAAATTCAATACAAGAATAAACATGAATCTATTCTCTTAACCATGTTATCATGTTTCATTTAGATAGTTATATCCTAGATCTTGAGATGTTTTGGGTTGTGAGAATTTTTTTTATCTCTGATAGAGTTCAACTATGCATTTTACTATTGTTCCTTGCTTGGCATATCAATGTGGGAGAATCCATATTTTATTAAGGAGAACATTATAATGACGCGGTTTCAATGGTAGTCTCTATGATGGTAGTATGATGAGAAATTGATGTGCTATCAGATCCATAAGGTGTTTTCTCTGAGGATTGTATGTTGGTTTGGAGATTCTATGAATTAAGTTCTAGTCCTGGTTGACTTGAAGTATGAAGCTCACTAAGGAGACTAGTTATGCTTTATAGATGTTAGTCGACTTGGTATGATGCACTACATGGATAAAATATTTAAAATCATATATCATGCTAACAAGAGTGTTTTCATTATTTTGTATTCATCTAATTAGGCTGACCTAAATGTTGAATAAGATATACTTGTATATATATAAGATGGTTTGAAGAATATGAATGAGTGTGGGTGTGAGAGTAGAAGAAAGGTACAAAAAATATTAGGGGTATGTGAAGATCCGAGCATAAATGCTTTATCAGTTGAGGATTAGAGCAGATTTGTTGAGTGATTGTTGTGTGTGGTAGTACTTCATATTTTGAGCTTCATTAGAACTGAACCCTACACATTGAAGGTGTATTCTATCAGTTCAAGCTTTTAGCAGTGAGCCACAATCTTTGTATCTTGACGGTTAGCCATCTTTTATATTCAATATGTGAGCCTTTCAAGGATAGTGATTCTTGGTAGTGAGCCCTGTAATATCTTGTATCAGGATATAATATATTGTGATTTAACCCTCACTATGGCTTTCCCTTTTTGGATTTTCCACATAAAAATCATGGTGTTCATATGTTTGGTTGCATTGATTTTTTTCTATGTTCTCTCTTTCTGATTCAATTAGATTTGTGATAATGGTTAGGTGGATTTTATTTAAATGGTTTTATGGAATACCGATTCACCCCCCTCTCAATATTCTATGTGTTCAACAATTGGTATTAGAACTTGGTTCCTCGAAAGAAGCCTTGCAATTTGACGAAGGTCCTAGAATTTGAGTATAAGAATTTTTTTCCTTTGGAAGTAATCTCTATTGGATATTTAGAAGAAATAGAAGATCTAAAGGATAAGTTGATGAAAGAAAATAAGTATATTGAAAAAATGCAAAGTAAATGTGAAGAAGCATGTGATCTATTGGATAAGGCAGATGAGACTATCTTTGGCCTGCTGCAACAATTGGGTGAAAATAAAAGAACTAAAGATTGTCAAAAAATTGAAATTCAATGGAAGATGGATGAATGCACAAAGCTTGAGCAAGAAGCAGAAATCTTGAGATCTGATCTGGAAAATGCAAGAAGTTTTGAAGATAGATTTAAGATAATCTCTGAAATGCTTGATGATTTTATTAATTCTCAAAATCTAGTAATGGATAAATATGGTTTAGGGCTTTGAAGAAGGTCAAAATTCTAAAGAGAAGCAATCTAGTGACAACAAGACTTTGTGCAAAGATGGAAAAATCAAGAACTTAAGAAGAAATTTTGGAAGAACTCTTAAACAACCTGATGCTAAAAGGTATTTTTCTTTCAATGGTGTTTATCATTCCTACAAGAAATTTGGTCATATGGCAAGAGACTACAAAAGTATAATGAATTCCACTATATCATTCTTTAGAAAATGATTTAAGTGCAAGATTCTGATTGGGACAATTATTTTGAACACCCAGAAGGAGGATTGAATATAGATTTGGACAAGGTGGCCTCTAATAAAGAGAGGTCACAAGATTTAGAAGAGGATTTTGAGGCTCTTAATGAGCATTATGTGATAGAAACATCAGATCAATAGCTAGATGAAGAGATGCCCCAACAACACAAAGATGCAAATGAAAAGGGTGATCTTGAAGAGCATTGCTTTAAGGAAAAAATAGATATTGAGATAGATGTGTAGATACTCGAAGAGCCACCACTAATTGGCTGAGACAATGGCCCCATCCAGGAATAAGAAGTACCTCCCAAAAAGGAGGAAGAAAAGGAGAAATATAATGAAGAAGAGAATGTTCCAGAAAAGAGCTATGAGCTTGAGGACCATGTTGAGATTGAACATGAAGTGGAGAAAGAATCCTAAGAAGAAGGCATCAATAAAGAAAGTGTAGTTTCTATCAAGCCGAACAAAGGGAAGACTATATAGATAGATTGCTTGGTTGAAGAAGGAAATAAGGATGAAGAAGCTCCTAGTAATGAAGAAGAAGATTCTTATAAAGATTAAGAAGAGGAAGGTGATCATGAATCACCCAAGGGTCAAAATGAGATGCCTAACTAGCTAGACAAACATTTGAAGAAGAAGGATCCTATGGTTGTTGACCCAAAAGTGAGGCTAGAGTCAATAATAGTCAAGGCACAAACAAGAACCAGAAAAGAGAATAAGCCTAAGATCCACTAGCACATCACAGTGGATGCCTTCAGGTCCCAAACGATTCAAGTTGCCACTCCAATAATAAGTGGAGATACAAGAGGCACAGAGGGGCAAAAATATCAGATCACATAGATCAACATAGGCCTAGAAACTTGAGAAAAAAAGATAGATGAATTCCAAGGGCCGGTATCCGCCATAATGCAACAACTGAGTAAAGATCAGTCCACCAAAGAGGAGTTGAAAGAACAAGTGGCGGACTTGACTACTTATATTCAACAATGGATGTCTACTGAAGAGTAGAATCTAGTAGAATGATCAGTGCCAAACTCCTTTCTCTCAAATGAAGATATAAAAAATATGGAGAAAAGAAATAATTGGACCAATTCCATGACCGATTAGTTCAACAAGGTGATAACCAATGGTGATAGAGGGATTGACCATGTGGTCACAATGTATAATAGGTATTGCAGCTTAGGGAAAGATATAGAAAGAATGATGAACACTTGTAAAGAGTTCCAGGAGACATATAGGATCACGTACCCCAAGTTGGAAAGCATCCTTAAGCTTTCTTGAGATATCTAGGAAAAGGAGCTAGAACTATAGAAAGAAGATCATTGGCTAGTGGAAACTTGGTTGGTGAAATTAGATTACAAAAAGGAAGTTCTAGAGATAGTCCTGCATGACTTTGAAGTTGATTATGAGTGGACAATGTTGAATACCTGAAGTTAATGAGTGATTTTGAGATGTATGCCTTAGAGCTAGATCCAAAGAAGATCAATTCTTTGTTCCATAAGAAAATGGAACAAGGAGTTGGTGAGATGCTATCACTGAGCTTTATGGATTTTGCTGCAAGGGATTTCATTCACACAAAACAAATGGTCGGGGCTGCCTCAAATTTTGTAGAGAATTGGTAGGAAATCATCGAAAGAATCAAGGGGATGTCCTTCCAGATCCTCAAATCTGAGTTCTCTAAGGAGAAGAAGCTTATAGCTATGTTTGGAAAGTTCATGGAGTATTCTACTCTACAAAATAATGTAGGAAATCTAGTTAAAGATGATGAATATTTAACAATTTACTTACAAAGTTGGAAGTAGCTAGAAGATAAAATTTCTACAGTACATACGTAGCTAAATGACAAAATAGACTAGATTGCAAAGTAGGGAAAAACACAAGAGCCTATTTTTATATTGTCATATATTTGGGGGTACGTGAAACCCTAATGTGAAATGAATATGAGATCCATAATGTAAATAAATCATGTCCATTCATTTTACTTTTGGAAAACTATAAATAGGGGCATCCTCTCATTTTCAAAGAGGGAGATGAGTTGCTGTGTAAAGGCATGCTAAAAAAAATTAATGAGAAATTTTTTTTTTTGATGGTTTCTTGTGTTTTCTTCTCATGTGTGCATGTTCATTCTCCAAATATTAGATTTTAGCTTTGTTTTTCTAGTTTTAAGCTATTAGTTATTAGTATATGTTATGCTTTAAAGTTGAAGAATGCTATAGTGTTGATATCTTTTTAGCTCATACTTTTTTATGTTTGTTGATGATAAACAACAGTGTAAATTTAGTCTGAGCTATGTTTATATTGTTATAATTAAGTTCAATTTTTATTCATTCTTTAATAGTGAATGAATGGTTTGAAAATCTGTAGACCTTAGAAGATTGCACTAGTTTCATAAGATTGTAGGTTTCCCTTGGTTAAGTGAAATTTAGTTTTAGGAAGGCTATCCACTGTACCATCCTCCATTGTTATTGTTCAACATTAGTTGTAGGTCTAGGAAACTTCTTATCCCTTTTCCCTTTTGACCTTTCTTTGAAAACCAAAGTTAAAACAAAGTTATAGCATCACAAAAAAGATGAATCTGATGAGAAAAGAGAAATTTTAGATTGTTGTCCTGAACTTGCAGCAATTGTGCATCCATTTCCAAAATTCATAAAACTTCTTTTGTAAATATAATTCCCTCCATGTTAGTGAATCATAAATTACCTTTGTGATTACTAGTAAATCACATCAACCAATTAAACTATTCTAAGCTTAGTCATGACCTAACACTTGAGAAACCTTGGGGTGATTTATGAAACTTAGTTACAGAAATTACCTTTCAAGAGAGACATTGCACTTGTGCTTTTTTTGTGTTGAGAAGGTGCAAAAACACCCATCAACAAGTGGGACCCGATCAAGACCTGTAGGGCTATTGGGGAATGGTGAAGATTGAGTAATGTTGATCGAACGATGCTTGCTACAAAGTTTGGTGGGACCAGTCTAAGTGAATGACGATGATGGTGGATTGTGATGAAGGTCGACAAATGGTAAAGAGTGATTGCTCAATATGCTAATTCTCATTGTTGTTGTGAATTAGGTGGTGATGACATGGAGGCCATATGGACATCGGTGGGACCATAGTATGTGTCTCTTCTATAGAGAAATATAATAGATTGATGACAAATATTTGAATAACCACTTATCTAACAGTCAAGATTTAAAGACATGAAGTGAATGAGGATCAAACGATCATGGCATGAAAAGAGAAGATTGATGACTAAAATTCAAAAGAAGAGATATGAAATGAATACAATAGTGTGAATGAGGCTTTGGACTACAAACTGACCTAGAGGAAGGAATTAATTGGTCCAAATTGTACTAGTGACCAATGTAACTGAAGATTTTTTCTTCAATATGGTGGCATAGATTGCAGAGGTGACTGAGATCAAATTATATCAAATAGAAAGGAGAATGCATTGAATGATTACCATATTCTAGGGTTTGACAAAGAGCCAATTTGTGTAAATTATCTCTAATAGAATTAAATGTTGGATGATAGCATATGGATCAAGGTGAACAAGCTGCTTGCTGGTGAAGATAGAAAGTATGGAAACCCTAACAGAAAGATGTAGTGAATCTAAACAATGGAGAGAATCTTGAGGTAGAGATAGAGGGAAACGATATAGATTGTGGAAGTGATCAGGCTCGAATATGATCATATTGACAAGATAATACATTTAATGTATTCAACTTTGGCACTTAAAAGAAGAACCAATTTGGGAAAAATTCTCTACATCCAAATTTAATGTTGTAGGGCTTGAGGCGGATTTGTAACTTTCTAAAGAAGATAGCAAGAGTGAAAAACCCTAACTGAGATTTTGATATGAAAGAGCTGAAAAGAGAAAAACAAGAGAGATAGAGTGTGATAAGATAAGGGGTTTGTAAATTAAAGAAGCTTACTATAAAAAAAAGAAGAAAATCTAAATATACATGAATTTGATTATAGTGGGGTGAGAGTGAGCATAGAGATAAGTCTAATGTACTAAATTGATGCATTATAGGTTTTGTAGAACTAGTTTTATGCATACTTGAAAGTGTATATCTTTAGAGGTTTTAGCCTCATTGCATCGAGTTGTAGCTCAATTTAGGTGATAGTTATCTCCTTGGAGTTGTAGCTTCTAAATAGGGATTTAAAGCTTCCTTAGAGTTGTAGCTCTTAAAATTGTAACTAAACTTCATTTCTTGTGAGGCTGGATTAGTACAGTAGATCCTAGAAACATTTATCACCGTGGTTTTTCCCATCTTGGGCTTTTCATGAACATATTGTGTTATGTGTCAATCTCTTTTGTGCTTGTGAGTATTATATCTATCCATTATTTGAACAAAACATTTGAGTTTTAACATTAAATTTGTAAAAGGTCTTACTGAATTACAAGTTTGAGTACCTACTAATTCACCCCCTCTCAATAGATCATTGTGTTCTAACAATTTGTATCAGAGCACTAGGTTCCCTAGGAGAAGCTTAATTAGCTCGAGTAGATCTTGGATAGGTGAACACAATGGAATTTTAGGAAGGTTCAAGAAAGCCACCTATATTTGATGGAACCAACTATGCTAAGTGGAGCTCATTAATGGAAGGATACTTAGGTTCTCTAGGAACTAAAGTTTGGATGTCTATTGAGGTCAAATATACTATTCCTTCTACTATTCCTATTGATCCTACATGAAAGAAGGATTATGAGAGAAATAAGAAATTTTGGTTTTTTACTATGAACAATTTGTCTAATTCTATGCATGGAAAAGTTATGCATTGTAAAACTACTTATGATGTCTAGGAAAAATTAAAGAAGATCTATGAAGGTGACACTAAAGTGAAGTTGGAAAAGTTACAAGTGCTGAGAGAAAAATTTGAAGGCTTGAAGATTTCTAAAGAAGAGAAGACTGTAGACTATCTTCAAAGAGTTGATGATGTGGTGAATGCCATTATAGGATATGTCATAGAACTTAAAGAAGATGTTGTGCTGAAATTTATCAGATCTATGACAACTAAATATGATTCCAAGATTTCTTCTATCAAAGAAGGAAGAGAAATTAATAAACTTACTCTTGATGAAGGGCATGGTATAATTATTGCATATGAGATGAGAATTCCATATGTTGAGTCATCTAGGAGAGAAGATGCATTTAAATTTGTTAAGAAAGAAAAGGATAGAGTAGAAAAGGACAAAGTTGCAATCACTACTTCTGACATTGAAGAAATTGATGAAGAAGAAGCAAACTTCATAAGGAGACTAAGGAGAGGATCCACAAAATATAAAGGTAATCTACCCTTTAAATGATTTAACTGTGGTAGAGTAGTTCATTTTCCTTCTAAATGTCCATATGATAAAGTGGATAACTCTAAACAAGAAGGAGATAGTAAAAAGAAGAAAGAGTTTTATCCTAAAAGGAGGAATTATGGGAAGAAGAAGAAGAGTATATGCATTCAAGAAGATAGTGATGCTTCTAACACTAGTGATAGTTAAGATGGGGATCAAGATAAAGTTTTATTTGTGAGAGAAAGTGAGAAATAAATTCTCTTCATGGAAAACACAACCCAGGATCAAAAGGATGAACAAGTTAAGGACTCACATGAAGAAGAAGAGGAGGTAGTTGTTGATCTTTAAGGAGAATTAATTAGTGCTCTTGAAGACCTTGATGAGTTAAGAGATAAATATGATGATCTTAAGTTAGAAAAAAAGAAATTGAAAAATAATTCTGAAAAGGAGAATGCTAAGCTAACTCAAGAACTTGAGGAATCAAATAAGTTGTTGGTAAAATTGAAACTGCAAGTGGAGGAAGCTAAAAGAGGTGAAGAAGTAATGAAGTCTGAACTAGAATCTGAAATAGAGATATGCATAAAGTTAGAAGCAGAAGTAGTTTCTCTTAGAAAATAGTTTGAGAAAGCTAAGGAGAAGATCAATAAGGGTTTGAAACTCAAAGGAGGCACTCATATTCTCGATGAATTATTGAGTACACAAAAACTAGCCAATAAGGGGAAATCAGGCTTGGGATTAGAAAAAGGAAAATTTTCTTTTGATGATGCCTCTGCTAAGCTTTATGAAATATTTAGAGTAGAAGAAAAATCATTCCTCAGTGGTGAAAAATCTAACAAAGGAGAATCCTCTAAAATTTAAAAGAATTCAACTATGGTTGAGAAATATAATAAAGAGAAGAAGCAAGGTGAAGACAAGAAAGTTAACAAGATAGTCTTTGATCAAAAAAATAGGAAGTGGAATACTAAGACAATGGACAATGATGGATTCACAAAAGTGCACTATCCAAGGAGGCTTAAACAAAGAAGATATTCTCATGTAGTTGTAGGAAACACCATGACTAGGTACACATCATACTTTAATAGGTATGGCTATACTTGTAAGAGTTTTGGTCATAGGGCTAGAGAATGTAAAGTCATTCCAAGGAGGAACACAAATTTTATAAGAAAACAATAATTTTATCCTTTGATTGACATGAATATAGTATGTTATAATTGCAAAACAATTGGTCATATAGCTAGAAATTATAGAGAAAAATTTGTAGGACCAAATGTAAAATATGAGAAGAAGAAATCCTCACCTCTTAAAGTTGAAAAATAAAATAAGACTTCTGAGACAGATGAAAGGAAAGCTGAAAAGAAACCAAAGAAGATATGGAAGGAGAAAGAGAAAAATTCTGCTCAATCCATGATTGCTCAAACAACATTACATGTAAAGGAACATGATTTATGGGTAATTGATAGTGGCTACTCCAAGCACATGACTCGAGATAAAAATAAATTCATTGAACTTGAAATGAGAACAGGAGGATCAATAAGCCTAGGTGATAATATTGTTGTCAAGATTCATGGCAAATGAATTTTGAGCATAGATGGGAAGAATAAGACCAAAGACGTGCTCTATATTGAAGGTTTGAAACATAATCTTCTTAGTGTCAGCCAAATTTGTGATAATGGATACAAAGTTGTATTTAATTTTGAAGGTTGCAAGATAAGAAAGAATGGTAAAACAATTGCTCAAGGTGTGAGGATTGACAATAATTTATACAATCTCAGTTATTTGGCCAAACATGTTTAATTAGCCAAGTAGATGAGAGTTATCTATGGCATAAAAGATTGGGAAATGCCAAATTTGACAGCTTGGGAAAGATAAGCTCAAAAGGTCTAGTCAGAAATATGCCTAAGGTTACAAAGCCTGAAAATATTATTTGCAAAGGGTGCCAACAAGGAAAGAAAACAAAGTTCAAGTTTCCTACAAAGGATTATTCTACTATTAAACCCTTGGGAGATAATTCATACTGATCTATGTGGTCCCATGAGGATAATGGTATTTCAAGAATAAAGATATTTGATTCTATTGATTGGTGATTATACCAGAATGGCATGGGTCAGGTTTTGAAGGAGAAGGATGAAGTGTTTGAAAAGTTTAAACGCTATAAGATGCTAGTAGAAAATGAGACTAGGAAAAGAATCAAATGTCTCAGATCAGATAGAGGTGGAGATTTTACATCATATGAATTCAAAGAGTATTGTGAAAATCATGAAATCGAACGCCAGTATTCAACTCCAAGAATACCACAACAAAATGGTGTGGTAGAGAGAAGAAAAAAGATTGTGAAGGATATGGCTAGGGCCATGTTGAATGAGGAAAAATTGACAAATCATTTTGGAAAGAAGCAGTCCAAAATATTTTTTACATTCAAAACAAAGAACTTATAAGATTTAATAGTGGTCGAACACCATATGAATTGTTGTTCGATAGGCCTGCCTCAGTCATGCACTTCAAAGTTTTTGGTAGTAAATTTAATATTAAGAGAGAGGATGAAGAGTTAGGAAGTTTTGAGTCAAGATGTGATGAAGGTATTTTCTTGGGATATTCCAACCAAAGAAAAGCTTATAATTGTTACAACAAGAGATTGCATAAAATTGTAGAAAGCATACATGTCAAGGTTGATGAAAATACAGATCAAGCTAAGTCCAGTGGAAACAATCTTGAAATTGAATTAGATGATGTGGATACAGGTGCAACAGTAGAAGAAGAACAACAACAAGAAGAGAATGAGCAAGAATTTGATCGATCCCTTGAAAAATATGCTCAAAAGGATCACCTTCTAGATCAAATAACTGGTGACAAGAATGAAGGTGTGCAGACTAGAATAAGGCTTGCAAAGAAGAAGGAACAAGTGAAATTTTCCCTCTTATCTCAAATTGAACCAAAAAGATTTGATGAAGCCAGTAAGGATGAGAGTTGAATGAAAGAAATGGAAGAGGAACTAAATCAGATAGAAAAGAACAAAAAATTGGAATTAGTTCCTAGACCATCAAGCAAGAATGTAATTAGCACCAAATGGGTATTCATAAATAAGTTGAATGAAGATGGAGTTGTGGTCAGAAATAAAGAAAGATTAGTGTGAAAAGGATATGCACAAGTAAAAGGGATTGATTTTGAAGAAAAAATTTCTCCTATTGCAAGGTTAGAAGCAATAAGAATGTTCCTTGCATTATCAGTCTACAAAGGATTCAAAGTTTATCAAATGGATGTCAAATCTGCATTCTTGAACGAAAACCTAGAAGAGAAAGTATACATTGAACAACCCAAAGTTTTTCACCTGTCAAAAGATGATTATGTCTGAAGATTGAGAAAATAATTGTATGGTTGAAAGCAAGACCCAAGGGAATGGTATTCAAGACATGATAAATATCTACAACAAAAAGTATTCAAGAAAGGTTGTGATGATAGAAATATGTATCTCAAATCTAAAGGTAAACGTATGATCATTGTTGTCATATAAGTAGATGATATTATATTTGGTGGTAGAAATGATAAAATGTGCAAAATATTTTCTACAAACATGCAAGATGAGTTTGACCTTGGTTAAGCATAGTGCAATCAAGTCATGTAAAATATTGTTTTAAAAATTTCTAATGACTTGATGGTTGCATAGTTTGTCACAATTGGAGCATTTGCTTAGGGGGAGTGTACCCTTTCCCATTGATGTCAAAGGGGGAGAAAATATAAATGTGAAGAAATGTAAATCATACTTAGAAGAGAAGAGATGTATGTCACAAGGGGAGTTGTTATGTTGCTATGAGAATAATCAAGTTGATACAGAGCTTCAATGCTATATCTTGTATGAGTTCTTCTAGTTTTTCCATCAATGCCAAAGGGAGAGATTGTTGTAATTTAGTTGTGATTGATGTCAAAAGAGAAAATCATGCAAATGATATTGTTGGCATGATGACAAAAGAAGAATGTGAGAGTAGCGGATTTGATGGTAATTTAGGCTAGAAATTCGATGTGGGTTTTTTGAGAGAATTCCATTGATGTGTTCTGCAGGTCAAGAAAGTGAAGGATGTGCCCAAAAATAATTTAATTCTACTCTCAGGTGATTCTAAGGTTTAGAGATAAACCCTAATTTGTTTACAGTCATGGCATTCACAAAAGTTCTATTTTTACGTTGACTATCAACAACAAGTAGCCTGTCACATAAGATACAACTTATGTCATTGATGTTCATCCCATGACCAGCCCCTCACATCTTGGCAACCAGTTGATGAGGTATGAGGTTCACATTAGTGTGATAGTGTGTGATTGGTAGATGAGGGGTTTAGTAAGTTTGAGAACTCTGCGACTTGGTTAAGGATTTTACAGAACCAACAACTAAGTGATGGGTGAGTGTAATTTCAAGTCGGGGGATTGGGAAGTTAAGAAATTTAAGATCTTTGTGACTTGGTTAAGGAATTTGAAGTTTCGTCAACATTAGAATGTTTCTTGATCAGTGGTGGAGATTAATCCATGGTATATGGATGATGAAAATTGATGAAGATGGTGGGAACAAATAGTTTAAGGTGATGTATGCCATGAACTATTGATAATGGTAAATGGTAGAGATTGAATGAGGAAGATCTAACGATGCTTGCATACCCCACTGAAATTTTAGTGGGGCCCGATCAAGACTCTCGAGGTTAGCAAGGAATGGAGGTGATTGAATGTTGAAGATCAACGATGCACAATGTATGAATAGTGGAACCTACAAAGGTGGAATATAAAGTTAGTGGAAGGTGATGTCATGTTACAGGTTGTATTATCCCACATACCCCCTTGATAATTTAGTGGGGAACGATGAAGATTGATCAATGTTGATTGAACGGTGCTTGTTGGAGAGTCTGGTGGGACTAGTCTAGGTGAATGATGACGATGGTGAATTGTGAAAAAGGATGAAAGATGGTGAAGAATGATTTCTCGATATGCTAATTCACATCATTATTGTGAATTAGGTGGTGATGACATGGATGACAAATAGACATTGGTGGGACCATATTATGTGTCTCTTCTATAGAGAAATATAATAGATCGATGATCAAGATTTGAATGACCACTTATCTGATGGTCAATATTTAAAGACATTAAAATTAACGAGGATTAAAGGATCATGGTGTGAAAGGAGAAGATCAACATTATAATTCAAAAGAGAAGATCTAAAATGGCTACGAAAGTGTGAATGAGTGTTTGGATTGAAAACTGACATAGAGGAAGGAATTAATTGGTCCAAATTGCGCTAGCAACCAATGTAAATGAAGATTTGATCTTCAAGATGGTGGTACAGATTACAAAGGTGATTGAGATCGAATCAGATTGAATGGATAGGAAAATGCATTGAATGCATACTAGTTTCTAGGGTTTGACAGAGATCCAATTTGGGTAAATTCCTCTATGACAGAATTAAATTTTGGACAATATCATATGGATCGAGGTGAATAGGATGCTTTTGGTCAAGATAGTAAGTATGGAAACCCTAAGAGAAATTTTTAGCTAATCTAGATGATGGAGAGAATCTTGAGGCAGAGATAGCAAGGTGACAATACAAATTATGGAAGTGATCAAGATCGAATTTGATCATATTGACAAGAGAATGCATTTAATGTATTCAGCTCTCACACTTAAAAGAATAACCAATTTAGGTAAAATTCTCTACACCAAAATTTAATGTTGTAGGGCTTGAGGTGGATTTTGTAACTTTCTAAAGAAGACAACAAGAGTGAAAAACCCTAATTGAGATTTTGATATGAAAGAGTTGAAAAGAGAAAAATAAGAGAGATAGAGTGTGAGAAGATAAGGGGTTTGCAAGTTGAAGCAAGTTACTATAATAGAAAGTAGAAAATGTGAATATACATGAATCTAATTGTAGTGTTGTGGGAGTGAACAAAGAGAAGTGTAATGTACCAAATTGATGCATTATAGGTTTTGCAAAACCAGTTTTATGCATACTTGAAAGTGTCAATCTTCAAAGTTTGTAACCTCATTATACTAAGTTGTAGCTTAGATTAGGTGATAGTTATCTCCTTGGAGTTTTAGCTTCTAAATAGGGAGTTGAAGCTTACTTAGAGTTGTAGCTCTTAAAATTGTAACTAAACGTCAATGCTTGTGAGGCTGGATTAGGATAGAAGATCCTAGCAACATTTCTGATCATGGTTTTTACCATCTTGGGTTTTCCATCTACATATGGTGTTATGTGTTGATATCTTTTGTGCTTGTGAGTATTATATCTATTCATGCTTTGAATTTCACATTTGAGTTTAAAGTTTAAAATCTACAAAATGTCTTATTGAATTAAAAAATTTAGTATCTACTAATTCACCCCCCTCTTAGTAGATCATTATGTTCTGACACTTCCCAATCAATACAACTGACTTCCACACAATGTTATCTTTCAATGGCAACGAATTCAAAAAATACATCATTAGACATATAACCAAAGATCCAAAATGAAAAGGGTAATTTTCATTCTTTTTCATAGTAATGTTCTCCATTAATTGATTCCTCAATAGCTCACATAAGTCGAAATCCTCATTCGTTTCAACCATTTGATGTGAAATGTAAACAACAATTGCTGAAGTAGAGCCTTCCCTATTTCTGAGATAAATCTTATATGATGCCACATACCTTATCAAAACCTAGTGGACTATAGTATGAATTTTAGGTTCCCTTTAGTCTCCTGCCCCTCTAGTTAGGGCTTCGAACTCTTTTTTCTTCACTAACTTCTTCACTGGAATGGTTCTATCATTACATAACCCTATAATTTTTGTAATTACTTCCTTTTAAATCCCATAGGGTTTGTCGAAGATCATCTGATCACCTTGAATTTTTCTTAGGACAAACCAAACAGTGTCTACATCCAAAAAGTATGGAAATTTGCTCCAAATGTCTAAAACCTTGTACCCTAGACTCTTGAAATTTTGAATTTTCTCAACTGAAAGTGAACCTTCAAAATTTTGAATCTTTTTGTGGTTAAATTCATAGATTTGTAACTTAATTTTTGAATTCATCATTGCACAAATCAAATACCACCATTTCCTTTGACTCCATTGTTTCAACTGTGTTCTCCATATATTCACTCGCCAAAAACCCTAACTCCTTATCTTTTAGCTACACTTTACACCTTAGCTCATTCAGTTCACAGAATGACCACTCAACTTTCTTATTTAACTTGTCACTTTTAGGGTTTCATCACAAAAATTAATTTAATGCTTATAACATCATCATCAATACTTTACTCTATTAGTACCTTCCCCTCAGTTGAAGTTGCCAGATCAATTCTTGGATGACGAAGCCTCTACACTGAAACCTAGTACAATAGACTCATTTCCACTTCCTTTTCCTCTTAGTCATGGTAAAATTCTTTGATTCATTTAATTTTTCTCTAATTTTGCATTTATTGCTCTTCAACTTTTAAGATACACTGTAAACCAAGAAGATCTCTGCAATTTTCCTGATTTTCTTCTTTCCTACTGGAATTTTCTCCAATTCCTTCAAAACAACGACTCACATCACATATCCTTGTGTCATCGCATGACACCTCATATATCGGGGGCTTGTTAGATTTTTGTATGATCGATCCCCCTAAAACCACTACTAGGTTTAGTTCTTGGAAGAGGTATCTGCACTGGATGCAGATACCGAGTTATTTGATTCATCCTTGTTCTCAGGGTTTTCCTTTTTCCTCCAAATTTTTGTCATCTCTCTCCTTAATTCTTTAGGATATACTTTTTTCATAGGCTTGATCTTCTTTTCCAGATTATTTTTCTTCCCAACTTTGCTTCTACAAAATTTTGAGATATGCCCTCGTTTGTTGCAAGTGTAGCACATAAAATATCCTTGATCAAATGAATTTGCATTTATCCTTGACCTACATTGATTATCCTTGTGTCCAAATATATTTCATGTGTAATAGTAGCCTTGAAAATATTGAATCCTTCTACTAGTATTAAACCTGTTCAACATCATTTCATTTCTACATTCGGTAGCTCTATGTCCAAACTTATTGCAAACATAAAATTTTCTAGCAAAGAATTCAACATTTTGACGCATTCTATTCTGGTTCATCCTAATTCTACACTATGTTGGTCTATGTCCAAATTTATTGCACGAGAAAAAAAATCCATTAAAAGATGCGTACCTTTGAGCATTAGGTTGTTGGATGGCAATCCTTCTAATATTGTTCCTTTGGTTCTTGTTTTGATAATTATTTCCTTTAAATTTCATTTCATTGTCCGCTTTGTTGAAAACTGGTTTAGTATTTGAGCTTTGTCCTTTTTCAAGTCCTATACCACCTTTATCCTTTGCAAGTTTCTTAGATGAAATCAACTCATCAAGCATTGTAGAACTTTTCTTAAACCTTTCTCATGAATTTTTTTTTTTCCAAATCATCTCTTAGGGTTACTAGTTCTTGTTCAAGTTTATCACATTTTTTTATTCTAATTGATAATCTCTTTCAAGCATCCTTCATCTATCTTTCTTTGTTCAATTACTAGTTTCAGATTGTGTTCCACCCTTTTTCTTTCTTCAAGTTTCATTCTTAGATTCTCAACAATCTCCTTTTCTTCCTTTAGTTCCAAGTTAACTTCTTTATGTTTAAAATTGAACTTTTGGATATGATTCCTTAGTTTCTAAATGCACTCATCTACTTGCTTGATATTTTCTTTTAGATCTTTATTTTCAGACTTTGTAGTCTTTGTTATTAATTATTCATCCAAGTTAGATCTCTTCACCATTTTTTTCAACCTACCAAGATCTCCTTTGAGATTTTAAAATCATTCCAAAGGACCAAGCTCTGATACTAATTATTGAACTGGAAAACTAAGAGGGGGGGTGAATCAGTTGTCCCCAAATTAAACCCTTAAATCATTTACTATAGAAAAACTTTAACACTTATTAAATGATTAAATATTAAGTGCAAGTGTAGAAACTGAAAAACCATCACATAAACACTATAACACCATTTTTACGTTGAAAACCCAATGAGGGAAAAACAACAGTGGGGATTAACTCACAATATAGAGAATATCAAAACTGATTAAACAAAAGGCTCATTGCCTAAGGCTCATTTCCAATAGAAGGAATCTCTATACAGACTCACTATCCATAGGGCTACAACCCGGAGATACAAAAGATGGCTTGCTACTAAAATATAAAAGTTATGGCTCACTACCAAAAGTGTGAACTGATGGAATACACCTCCCTTGTGCAGAGTTCAGTTCCAAATGAAGCTCAATATAGGTAGTTTTGCTTCTCCTAATAGTCACTCAATAATTTTTTTCTGGTCTTCAATTGATAAATCATTTAGGCTCACACAATGCTCATACACTTGCATCACTCACTTAATTCTCTATATTCTCTAGAGAGTCTCATATATATATATAGATATATATTTCATTCATCAACTAGGTTGGCCTAATTGGATGAAAGCAAAAAAAACAAATAAAACTCTTGTCGGCATCATATAAGATTAATGTATTTCTTATCCATGTAGTACATCATATTAAGATGGCTAATATATATACAAAACATCCCCAACGTAGATTCAATCTTCTTAATACATAACCTGTGTTAGGTCAGCCAAGACCAAGACCCAAACATAAAAGCTTCAAATAATCAACCAACTGTAGTGTACAGAGCTAAACTTTGTCATTGATAACTTATTACTCCCAACACAAAACTTCCAAAGATCTTGAATATAGTTGTATGAGTGAATCATAATGATGTAGTGAAGATATTAGAGTCATAGCTTGTCTTGTAGTAGAATCTAGACCCAAAAACTAGTGCACCAGTTCACTGATAAAGAACATATTTGATAAGGAATAGCTTATGATAAACGTCCCATTCATTTGGTATTGTGTTGACATCAATGACAACCATTTGATGCAATCCAATTTCCAACAGTCTCATTTCCAACAAAGGTAAGATCTATTTTTTATGAAAATATTGTTTCTGATTTATGTGAGCATGATGAGATTTGTGTAGATGAAGATATTGTAGCAATGAGTACATTGGTGAATGAAGGTACTATAGTTGTAAGTAAGGAAGAAGGTGATAAGGTGAATTTTGATTTGTTTGGTGAGCTTCCCTTTACATTAATTGATGATTTCTCATATGATAAAGAGATTTGTAAGGATGATAGTTTATTGCAAGATGAAATGGATGAATATTTGACTATGTTACTAACATTGAAAAGGATTTTGAGGAGGAAGATGGAAAGGATGAATATATTGATTATGTTACTAACATCAATTTTTTAGTTGAAAAATAATTTTTAGGAGATATAGGAAAGGAGGAACACATAGAACAAATAGAGATTGAAAATGAAATGATTGTTGCAGCAATAATAGGGGAAGAGGTAATGCATGAGATTCCTTATTTTAGTGAAGAAGAGAAATTTAATGATTATGATTTTCTAGAATTTCATAGTGCAAATTGGTGGGAATTGGAATTTATGAAAAGAAGAAGGAAGAGGGGAAGAATGAAGGATGGAAGGGACATCAAATTGCATAGGCAGGTTTAGAAGGATGTTCAGAATGATAAGGTAGAGAAATGGATCCAGGATAAACATAGGATCTACAAATTTTATTGAGTTTAACTCATGAAACATTTCAAATTACCATGGGTTTCTAATGCAAGAACATCCAAGGTGTATGGGCAATCCTATGTAACCAAAAATATTGTTATTTTTATTTGTTTGATTTTAATAAGGGCTTAAGGTTTAGGAAAATAATATTTTTATTTTCTACAATGTAATTTCCCTTTTGTGTGTAATTGTAAATGTAAATTGGATGGGGAATAAGTCTTGATAATTTTGTAAAATCATCTTGGAGTGGAATATTCCTTTTGGGAATCCACTTTTGGAGGAGGTAAAAAAGTATTGTTTGCATGTATATGTGTCATATAAAAGTCATAAAGTGGGTTGCAAAAGAATCTTGCATGTTGTTTGCATGTCTTTGCATGCAAATTTGTAATCGACAAGCTGTAAGGAATTTGTAAGAGGTGTAAGTTGTCATAACAACCCAAATTTGATTGGACAAGGGTTTAAGCACCCAAGAGAAGGTTGGCATGCATTGGGCCTCATTTCTTATTACAAATTTGGAAACTCCCAAGGTTGGGCATAGGATTCACAAGGTGGTTTCAATTGATTGTTTTGTAAAACCATGAGTTTTTTTCTCCACACACTTTCTCTATTTATTTATGCCTTTTCATTTTGAGAATGGGGGCTTGTAGAAGTGAAATATTCATACCTAGATGCTATTGAAAATATACTAGATTGTTGAAATATATATTTGTGCTGTGTATGATCGAAGGAGCCAAATCGAGCCTAAGCCAGAATGTAATGTTTTTTTACATTGAAGAGGTTATAACTTACATTCTCCATTTTGTTCTTTTTATGTATTTATAGCCTTCTTGTATTGTGTTTCATAAGGCTTTGTGATCAGATTCGAAGGGGAGAGTTTCCCTTTTCATCATTTGGAGTTTATTGGAAGAGACATTTTTTGTCATAGAGGGAGCTTGAAAATATATAAATATTTTAAGAGAGTTGAATGTCTCATTCATAGCCCTTATTCCTAAGAGATTTCTTTCCAAAATTCAAATCTATCTCTTTATGCAACACAATTTACAAAATTATTTTAAAGGAAATTTAATTAAGATTAGAAAAATAATACTATTAGTTATTTTTAAAGAGAAATGTAGACCTTTTTATAGTCATATTTCATATGATGGTGCTTCGATTTCCCATGAAGTGATCTTCTAAATAAAAACAAAAAATTCCCTACAATAGTGATTAAAATGGATATGCTAAAATTATGATAAAGTAAATTAGGATTTCCTAATGAGTTTTTTTATTAAGAATGGGTTTTTCTAAGGAATGGTGTAAGTGGGGACTCTCATACAATTCAATAGTAATATTCTCTATGTTAATTATTTATTTTATATTTGGCCTATTCAAATATTCACAAGGCATGAGATAACAGGACCCTTTATCACCCTTTCTTTTCATCCTCATGATACAACCATTAAGATGAAAAATAATATCTCAAAAGCATTAGTCAAGAATAGAAAGGAGTGGTAATACTAGGTGTGATGAGGGGCTACTCCACTTAGCATCCACACATAACAAAACAAAAAATATTAACACACAAAATGTAGGAAGAAAAACAACTCACTTTCAATTTCTTATAAAAAATGAAATTACAAATTTAGAAATTACAATGTTATAGTCACATGCGTATATTGCTGTTCTCACCCCTCAGTTGGTTGTCCTTGATGAAAAAGTCACAAATGGT